>JBBPBX010001750.1:25715-76450 GCA_038048925.1 Garcialebias charrua | reverse complement strand
CTGCTCCCACGTCTATGCTCTATGTCTATGCTCCTACCCTCCCTCCCCTCTGCTCCATCCCCCTCCACCCTCCCTCACCAAGGGGAAAAAAAAGTAAACAAGCAGCGAGAGACAGCGCGCGGAAGATAAAATAACGTACCCCATTTTAGTGTTTGTAACGGTAACGGCGTTGTAACGATAGACATAGTAACTACTTAGATTACCCGTTAATGAAAAAAATAACTCCGTTTGTAACGCCGTTTATTTATAACTCCGTTATTCCTATCACTGGTCATCATGTTAGAATGTTCGAGCCAACCAGACCCTCAAGGCCAGACCAAAGACAGTCAGAAGGACCAAGCAATATTAGCTCTACAGGCCCGGAGTGAACGTAATGAGCAAACTCTAACTAAACTTTTCACCCAACAGAGTGAACTTGGTAGCATGATACACGCTGTTGGACAACAAGTCACCGCCATGACTACCAAAGGCCCCGAATCACTCCGTCCACCCGAACCAACTCCAGTTTCAGTCCCAGCATCAACATTCAGACATGAACCTGATGTCAGACCTACCGAACTCTTTGGTGGAGACTCCAAGCTGGTGGGTGGTTTCCTCCTCCAATGTGAGCTTGCGTTCAATCAAGCACCCATCAGGTACTCCACCGACTCGTCCCGCATCTCCTATATTGTCACTGCCCTGAAAGATGACGCTCTGCAGTGGGCCACCGCTCATCTCCGCTCACGTTCCTTGTCCTCCCTGTCCTTCACGAACTTTATAAGAGACTTTAAACTAGCTTTCGATCACCCTCTGTTGCAAGAGGAAGCGCAACAAAGATTATTCACAATCAGACAGGGTTCAAGATCTGTCGTCGAGTTCTCCATCCGTTTCCGGGTGATCGCGGAAGAGTCAGGATGGGGTGAGATCGCGCTAAAGAGCGCTTTCCGAAACGCGCTTAATGACAACATTAAAGACCAAATCGCCACACAAGAGCCTCCCCAGGATTTGCCACACAAGAGCCTCCCCAGGATTTAGAAGATCTAATCTGTCTCGCAATTAGAATCGACACTCGAAACAGAGAACGTAAATTGGAAAGGGACTACAAATCCTGGGACTGCCCCTCAACCGAAAGTAGTTCCCTGACACCAGTCTTCCCCGAACCAGAGCCAATGCAGGTGGGTCGGGCAAAACTGTCCCCTGAGGAAAGACAACGCAGATTATCTGCAAATGAGTGTCTATATTGTGGAAAGAGTGGCCACTTTGTGAAAAACTGTCAGCTCCGTTTAAAAGGCCAGAACCACCAATAAATCAAGAGATATTGGTGGGTAATTTAACTTCAACTCCTGAGAAAAAAATTTGTCTCCCTGCTACTGTTTATTTTGATAAAGAAACTTTTACCACTCAGGCTTTAATTGACTCTGGTGCAGAACAGAATTTGATTTCAAATAAAGTCCAGTTGATCCTGTATTGAACGCATTTTTTGATTTCCTTGGATGTTGTGAAGTTTCTTAACCTACCCATGCTTCCTTTAAACAGCTCTGTCAGTGTCAGAGGTCTCACTGGACTGGACAAACCATCACCTCCATCTCCCACTGGACTCAAAACATTCACCTGGTGTTGTCAGGTAACCATCATGAGAAATGTGATTTTTTCATTTTTGATTCCCCTAAGCCCCAATTGATTTTAGGTTACCCATGGCTGCTAAAATACAACCCCCAGATTAACTGGAAAAATAACATGATTGAACATTGGGGTGAGGCCTGTTTAGTCGATTGTTTACATTCTGCCATCTCTTCTGGTTCTGTCTCACCCCCCAGTAAGGAAGAGATTGACCTTTCCAAAGTGCCTTCCGTATATCATGCGCTTGCCCCAGTTTTTAGTAAACAGAAAGCCATCTCCCTACCACCTCACAGACCCTATGATTGCCCCATAGATCTCCTTCCTGGTGCCCCTCTGCCATCTAGCAGACTGTACAACCTGTCGGGCCCAGAGAGGGAGACGATGAGGCAGTACATAGAGGAATCTTTAAAGTCAGGTATTATCTGCCCGTCTACTTCTCCCCTCGGTGCAGGGTTTTTCTTTGTTTCAAAGAAAGATAAGACTTTGAGACCCTGCATCGACTTCAAGGGACTTAATAACATCACTATTAAAAATAAGTACCCCCTTCCTCTAATTGACTCTGTGTTTGAACGGCTTCAGGACTCCAGAATGTTCACTAAACTTGATCTCCGCAACGCCTATCACTTAGTGAGAATTCGAGAAAGGGACGAATGGAAGACCGCTTTTAAGACACCCCTAGGACACTATGAGTACTTGGTCATGCCCTTTGGACTCACTAACGCCCCTGCCGTTTTATAAAACTTAATCAATGATGTCCTGAGAGATTTCCTGGATGATTTTGTGTTTGTTTATCTTGATGATATTTTGATATTTTCTAAAGACCCCGCTCAGCACACTGGACATGTCAAAGCAGTTCTCCAAAGGCTTCTGGAGAACAAATTGTATGTGAAAGCTGAGAAATGTGAATTCTCTGTGCCTTCTGTGCCCTTTCTGGGATTCATTTTTGAAGAGGGACAGGTTCGATCCGACCCAGAGAAGATAAAAGCGGTGGCAGAGTGGCCCACACCCCAGGACAGAAGACAGTTCCAACGGTTCCTGGGCTTTGCAAATTTCTACCGACGCTTCATCAAAAACTACAGTCAGGTAGCCTCTCCATTAACACAACTCACCTCCCCCATCCGTAAATTTGTCTGGTCCCCAGAGGCGGAGGCCGCCTTCCAGGAACTTAAGAGACTCTTTTCATCCACTCCCATCCTTTCCCATCCGGACCCTCATCGTCAGTTTATCGTGGAGGTGGACGCGTCCGCTACAGGTGTGGGAGCGGTGCTCGCGCAGCGATCCCCTACAGATGGTAAGATCCACCCATGCGCTTTCTTTTCTCGGCGTCTGTCCCCTGCCGAACGAAATTATGATGTGGGTAACAGAGAACTGTTGGCCATCAAGATGGCTCTTGAAGAATGGAGACACTGGTTGGAGGGGGCTGAATTACCGTTTGTGATATGGACGGATCATAAGAATCTTGCCTACATTCAGGGAGCAAAGAGGCTCAACGCCCGTCAAGCACGTTGTTCTTTATTTTTTGCACATTTCAATTTCTCCATCACATACATACCTGGTTCTCGTAACATTAAACCTGATGCTCTTTCCCGCCAGTTCTCCTCCTCAGAGATTGAATTACCTGAGACTATTCTGCCCCACTCTTGCACTGTAGCGATCATGACCTGGGACATCGAGAGAGAAATCCTGGAGGCCCAGAAGACTGAACCGGACCCTGGCACTGGTCCCCCAGGGAGAAAGTATGTTCCCTCTGCAGCCATCAGTAAGGTCCTCCATTGGATCCATTCAGCCAAGTTCTCCTGCCATCCAGGTATGAGTCGCACCCTCTCCTTGACAAAGAGACATTTCTGGTGGCCTAACATGGAGAGGGATGTCAGACAATATGTGTCTGCCTGTACCACTTGTGCATGTAACAAGGCCACTAACAAACCCCCAGCAGGTCTCCTTCCACTCCCTACGCCTGGGCGTCCGTGGTCCCACATAGCCTTGGACTTTGTCACTGGACTGCCTGTTTCTGAGGGTAATTCTGTTGTGTGTACTATCATTGACCGTTTCTCCAAAGCGGCACACTTCATACCCCTAGTAAAATTACCTTCAGCATCTGAGACAGCACAGATCATGGTCAAACATGCTTTTCGTCTGCATGGTATACCTCTTGATATTGTTTCCGACAGAGGCCCTCAATTCATCTCCTAAGTCTGGAAAGCCTTCTGTCAAGCCCTGGGTGCCACCTCCAGCCTAACATCTGGTTATCACCCTCAATCGATTGGGCAAACTGAGAGGTGTAACCAAGAGCTCAAAGCCGCTTTGAGGTGTGTTATTGAACATAATCCTACCACCTGGAGCCGACACCTGCCTTGGGTTGAGTGTGCTCATAATTCTCAAGTTTCGTCCGCCACTGGTTTGTCCCCGTTTGAGGCCTCTTTGGGATACACTCCGCCCTTATTTCCCTCACAAGAAACTGACATTTCTGTTCCCTCTGTCCAGCATCATCTCTGTCTGTGTCGCAGGATTTGGTGCCAGACCAGGGCAACTCTCCTCAGGACGGCTGAACAAAACAAGCGGTTTGCTGACCGCCACCGTTCTTCTGCTCCCGATTACCAGGTGGGGCAGAAGGTTTGGTTGTCCACTAGAGACATTAAATTAAAGGACACTCCCAGGAAGCTGGCCCCCAGGTTCATTGGCCCCTTCCCGATTGTCAAGATCATTAATCCTGCTGCTATCCGACTTCAACTGCCTTCCACCCTACGAATCCATCCCACGTTCCAAGTCTCTCAGATTAAACCAGTCTCCACCAGCCCACTTCACCCTCCTGCCGACCCTCCTCCTCCGCCTCGTTTCATCAACAATGATCCTGTCTACTCCGTCCGGCGCCTGCTGGACGTTCGTCGCAGGGGTCGACAACTCCTGTACCTGGTGGATTGGGAGGGCTATGGCCCCGAGGAGCGTTCGTGGGTTCCCCGCTCCTTCATTCTGGACCCCTCCCTTATCTCTTCTTTTTACAGGGTCCACCCGGACAAGAGATCGCCTGGAGGTGATGCTAGAGGAGGGGGTACTGTAGGAGTCCTGCCTTCCCCTCCAGCAACCTCAAGCAACAGCTAATCAGCTGATTAGCTACACCTGCACCTGCCTTCTAGACCTTCACCTCCTGCTCTACTTAAACCTCAACCAGACGTTCAGCCAACACTCGAACATTGATTACCTTGGGTAATGTTGTGACAGCCACAGATTCTTAGTTACTAACTCGTCTGCACTAACCTGTTTGCCTTTTGCCCGTCTGTTCAGCTCATGTTCCGTCCTGCTTGCCCGTTCGTCTCCAAGGCTGCGTCTGGTTGCCAATCCTGCACACCAAATCCATAACTAAGGACTCATTCATGGTAAATGGTAAATGGTAAATGGAGCTTATTTATATAGTGCTTTCCAACCCCCTGTGAGGAGCCCCAAAGCGCTTTACAATACCAGCCATCCACCCATTCATTCAGACATTCATACACCGGTAGTGTATGTATTCAGGACATCTTCATCTCCCTTCTTCCAAACTGTACTCATCCACTGGACCCCTGTCATCTCTGGACTTCGCCCTCAGTGAAGTCGTTATCCAACGTTGTCTGCAAACATTCAACAGTAAGGACAAATACAACTTTAGACACAATTATCAAAGAACCATCTGAATCACAGGATATTCACCACATCTCCTCTTCTCTCCCCACAGCCAACTCCAGTTCTTGCACTGTAAATAAAATATCACTTTTGTACTCGCTTGTCCTCGTGTTCTTTGGTCTGCCATTTGGGGTCAAAATATCTGTCATCATGTTAGCCACTTATTGTTCCACAGTTTCTATGACCTCAACTCTTCTTTCTCTTTAGCTCTCTTCATACATTAGCTCCTCAAAGTACTCCTTCCATCTTACTGTCACACTCTACTCACTTGTTAGAACATTACTATTCCGATCTTTCACAAACCCAACCTGCTACACATCCTTTCCAGCCTGATCCCTCTGTCTTGCCAATTGGTACAAGTTCTTCTCGTCCTCTTTAGTGTCCAGCCTCCTCTACAACTCATCATACACCCTCTGCTTTGCCTTTGCTACCTCCCTCTTCGCTCTACATCATATCTCCTTATATTCCTGTCTCATCTCTTCAGTCCTCTCGCTGTCATATTTCTTCTTGGCTAATCTCTTTCTTTGAATAGCTTCCTGCCCTTCACTATTCCACCAACAGGATTTCTTAACACATTCTCTGTCCAGATGACATACCAAGAACCTGAAAATTATGAATCATAACTCCTGTCACATAAATGAAACACCAGCTAGAGACAGCATAAGCGTGCTCCGCAAGTGTGATTACTCATCATCTCCTTTTTCCCTGGAAATCTTGAGAAGCAGAAGGAAAAGAGCAAGTGGCCCATTACGCCACTGGCAATCAGATGACAATGTGGAGGTAGAGAACCCAGTTCAAGCACAGGGTAACCTTCCGGGTCCCCAGGGGAAAAGTTTCATATATACAAGGGGCACGCACGAGTCCCTCATCTGCTCCTTGAACAGACAACTTATTTGGACTGTCAAAGTAGGACCCATCCTGATGTTGGAGACCTGTTAAAGGAGAGGGGAACCCCTCCATTGAACATCTCCCAAGCAAACATAAACACCAAGGGAATCCCTTGTGTATGTTGTTGCTGTTTGTTTTGGAGAAAAGCAATCAAAGCCTTAGGCCCTCAGCCAGTTACCTCCAGAGGCCAGGCTGAAAGCTACCACAACTCCGGACGTGGGTGTAGAAGCTGCCCACGTGCCTGAGTCAGCAGGTCCCTGTGAGAGGGCAATTGCCATGGTTTCCCTGATAACATTGAGATCAGTTCCGGGAACCACGGTTTCTGCGGCCACCTGGGGGCTATCAGAATCAGGGAGAGGGCTCCCAGACGTACATGTTCCAGTGTCACCTCGATCAGAGGGACAGGTGGAAAAGCATAGTACAGCACCCCTACTGGCCAATCATGGGCCAGAGCCTCCGTTCCCAACGGTGCATCGGTTTCCTTCAAAGAGAAGTAAAGGTCACACTGTGAGCTAGCTCTGCAAGCGAACAAGTCCACTGAGGCTCTCCCAAATCGTGACCAGACCTGTTCCACGAGCCGTGGGTTCAGTCTCCATTCTCACGCCAAGAGAGGCCCTCTCGAGAGGGCATCCACTCCATAATTCAGTTCACCGGGAACATGAGTCGCCCTGAGCGACAATATTCTTGGAGCACACCACGTGAGCATCTTCTGCGTCAGTCCGAGGAGGGCTTGAGACCTTGTCCCTCCCTCCCTGTTGATGAAGGACACTGTGGTCCTGTTATCTGATTTCACCAGGACGTGCTACCCTACAATCAGACCTATTCCAAAAAAGTATTTTACTGACAGGAATATGGCCAACAATTCCAGGAAGTTGATATGTAATCTTGCTTCCTGTTTATTCCAAAGGCCACGGGCGTTCTGATTCCTGCAGATCGCCCCCCATCCTGTTTTTGAGGCGTCCGTCATGATGACCACACGAGATGACACTCTACCTAGTGGGAACCCTTCCGTGAAAACAGACAAGTCCCTCCAAGGTTCCAGGGCCCTCAGGCACTCTGAATCTATCCTAACTTTTCCTGCTCGACTAGGCAGGGCGGGTTGTATCTGTTGGTTTAGCCACACTTGTAGGGCCCGCATTTTCAGCAATGTGTGTGGCACACAGGGTATGGTTGCCGCTAAGAGGCCTAAGAGACGTTGGCCCGTTTTCAGGGGGACCCGCTGATCCAGTTTAAACTTTGCCAGGCAATGGCGAATCGAGGAAACTCGTTCCTTTGAGAGCCATGCTCTATACCGGATGGTATCGACCTGTACTCCCAGAAATACGGTAACCCGTGATGGAGTTAGGTCACTCTTTTGTATGTTTATGACAAAACCGAGAGACTCCAGGTGAGAGATCACCTTACAGGAGTGTGACTGGGCCTGTATTCTGCTTCCGGCCAGAATCAGGAGGTCATCCAGGTAGTTCATAACCCTGAGTCCTTGATTCCTAAGGGGGGTCAGGGCTGCGTCCAGACATTTTGTAAATGTACGAGGAGCCGTCTTCAAACCGAAGGGTAAGGCTTTGAATTCATAAGCCTTTCCTTCGAAAGCAAAACGGAGGAATTTTCTGTGTTTCCTCCACACGCCTACATGGAAATAGGTATCCTTCAAATCCACTGTACATGCGTAGTCTCCTGGTCTCACAGACTGGAGGACCTGCCGCAGTGTAAGGATCTTGAACTTAAAAGTTTTTATTCTCTCGTTCAGAGTCCTGAGATCCAGGATCGGCCTCAGGGAATGATCCTTTTTGGGCACCAGGAAGTACTTGCTGTAGTGGCCAGAGCGTAGTTTGCGTTTCGGGACCAAACTTATTACTCACTTCTGTAGCATTGTCAATACTTCCTCCCTCAGCACGTGTGCACGTGCAGGGTTAGTATTTGATTGCAGTACCCCTATGAAGAGGGGTGGTCTCCTGGTAAACTGCAACTTGAGCCCATGACATATCGTCGTCATGACCCATTCGTTTGGAAGACACGCCCTCCAGGCCTGCGCGTGCGCCATGAGTCTGGAAGGCATGCCCAATTGCTGCTCGTCATGTTTGAGTGTGGGAGGGGTGGCCTTTGACCCCTCTTGCGCTCTCTCAAGCAGGCTGGTCAGCCCGACAGAAGATATTGCGAGATCTGACTGTCTCAGGCAGAGCTTGTGTATCTTGCTGCGGTTCATAGTTTGACCAGGTGGTTTGTGTTTTATGAAAGTGGGACTCGAGTCAAGAACCAGGGCAGTCTGTGCTTTGGTACTTTTATTTTCATATATGCATGAAACAGTGTTTGTTTTAATTACACATACAGAAGGCAAGTCATGTTTAATGCGCACAGATTTGTCACCAGCTCCTTGTAGTGTTTTACAAGTGGAGACTGGGCTCAAACGTTCAAGTTCCCGTACCACGTGGGCGGGCAAACCTGTAAAATCATGAATTCGTCCTGTTTCATCCGGCCCGAATCTGCTTTCCACATGGGGTCATCAAAGAGGCCCTTGGCCGGGCCGCCTGATACAGGAAAGGCTCACTGTCGCCAGCATGTCTCTTCCGCGGAGGGCGACGCATGTCTTCCTTGGGGAGTGCAGAGCTATTCCTCAGCAGCCCCTCGCGGAGGGCTTCCGCCTGTTTGCGTCTTTGTTCCAGCCTGGCCTGGATGTGTTCCAGGGCTCCCCCGAAGAGTCCCGTCGGCTCAATCAGGTGCAGGAGGAAGGGGGACCTCTGGTTTTCCGGGAGGTCCATTAAGGTCAACCAAAGATGGTGCTGGGCGACAACCATTTCCGCCATTGCTCTGCGTGATGGTTGCGTGATGACTATTGTCCCCATCATGCGGAGCACGAAGTCAGAAGCCCGACGGGCCACCTCCATGGCCTCTGTTGCGGCTTGTTCATTTGTCGTTACCTGGAGTTCCTGTAGCTTTTCCGCCAGGTATGCTTGCATCATAGTTGAGGCGTTCATCGCACGGGCCGCGAGGCCCGGAGCCCTGTAGCACTTTTCGAGCTGTTTCTCCGAAGCGCGGCAGGCCCTGCTGGGTAACGCTGGCTTCGTCCCCATGGCTGCGGGGGCCAGATGAGCCGCCAGGGTCTCCTCTATCTGGGGTGTGCTGGTGAGACCTGCTGCCTCCATTCCGGCAACATCCAGGAGTCGGAATAGTGGCAGCGTCATGGGAGCTCCGGGTTCCGCCCAGGAGCGCGTGAGCTCCATGAGGAAGTCCGGAAAAATGGGCATTTTCTGCGACGTCGTCGGCTGCTGCTTTGCGTAGAAGTAGTTTCCCGCCAGCCTCGTAACCTGTTGGTGAGGTGTGGGGTCTGGCCACGTGACCTACAGGGCATCCGCCGCCCTATGGCACAGGTTGAACAGAGCAGGGACCGACACGTCCAGTTCCAGTAGAACTTGCGCCAGGTTCTGGGAGGAATCCACACTTTCCTCTCTGCAACCGTACTCGACGTCTTGGTCAGACACTTTGGGCATCGAGGCCTCGACGGGAACCGAGGAGTCCGACACGTTCTCATCCCCGACCTGACCGCTGCATTCCAGGTCCATGTTCTCGAGCTCTGGTTCGGGAGCGAGCAGTTCTGTGAGGCATGCATCCTTCAGCGCCGCGGCCTTCTCCATGGTTTTAGCCAACGCGTCCACGCGACGTTTCCTCACTACTGCCAGCATCTGACAGCAGTGGGAGCAGGAGTCGGGGGATTCCAGCGCCTTTCTTACGTGCAGAATCCCTAGGCAGACGGGACAGGCCTCGTGGGTGTCCGTCGCCGAGAGGGAGTAGCCGCAGCCGCTGGGGCAGGGGTGCGAGCGAGGGCTCGCCGCCCTGCTGGTTTTCTTAGGAATCTTTGTCCTCCGTCTTCCCTTCTCGGAAGCCATGTCCGGAGACGAGAAGCGTCGAGGCTGTTCCTAGTTTCCTTTCGTTCGAAGACGTCCTCTCCGTCGTCTTGCTTTTGTTGGCTAGCCTGCTAATGGATAGCAGGGAGTGTTGTGACGCAGTTAGCGCCGTCGAGCGAAGCAGCTGCAAAGAGAGAAGAAAACTTTGAGGTAAGTAGAAAAACGCTGGACTGGCTTTTGCCAGCCCAGCAGTATGCAGGAAAATTTCTCTGTACGCTCAGCGTAGGGAGCAAGCTCACCTCTGATCGAGCGATGCGACAACAGAGAAGTCCCACGAAGTTCAGGTTTTAAGCGAGGTGAAGGGCAATAAGAGGACGTAGGATGGGCGTCCGCGTCTTAAATACCCAGAGGGAGGGGACTCTGGCGTGACGCTGACGCCCCTGCCATAAAGGCGTGAATGTATTCCTTCAGGTAATCGTGCGGGGGCGCAATTTTCCATAGCAATTATGTTGCACCGAGTGACTGACTGATAAGGGAACTGTCTCTCTAATTACTGTTGCTGTAGTAGCCCAGTCATTTGGAAGCACCCAGAGCTTTTAACAGTTCCTCCCTGAAATTTTCACCATGTTCTTCCTTCTTCAGTTTCCATCATTTGGTCTTCTTTGATTTGACTCTTTTTCTCTTCTTCACAACAAAAGTCATTCTACACACAACTATCTGATGTTGTCTGGCCATGCTCTCCACTGCCAAAACCTCACAGTCCCCGATTTCCCTCAGGTTTCCTCTTCTACACAGAATGTAGTCTACCTCCGTGCTCCTTCCTCCATTCTTATAGGTCACTTTATGTTCCTCCCTATTTTGGAAATAAGTGTTGACTACAGTCATTTCCATTCTCTTGGCAAAATTCACCACCATCATTCCTTCCTGATTTCTCCTCTTGACACCAAACCTACCCAGCACTTTAGAGAGGCTGAATAAATTACAAAAATCCCAAATGAGCAAAACAACGTTCCTAAAAGAGCTATAAAAAAGCTGAAATGAGCAATAAGCAAACCCTTTGTGCTGTTTAAAAAGGTTTTAAACAGCACAAAGGACGTGACGAGAGCTCCATTCATTTTCAATGAGAAAAACATGGTTGAAAAAGTTACAGATTTCTAAACAAAAGGTACATTTACCAAAAGTCACAGCAGGATTGTACTGAATGAGCTGAATGGTTTGATATACCGGTACATGTACATGGATTGCTGAAATTGCACAAAAATTGAGGAATGAATGCTGAAAATTGTTTAATCAAAATTGATCTCAATAATTTGAACGCTTTACAAGCATTCAACATTTATAAATGTGACGTCACGAACATTCAATATCTTTAAAATGAACAATGGGAACTGAGTCGCAGAGAGCCATTCTTTTTTCTTCCTCCGGTGATTTCCAGGTGTTTTCCTCCTCAGATGCAGACACACAAAGCCTCCTCTTTTGCTTTTCCACTGATATGTAGAACAGACAAAAGAGAGGAGCACAGCAGTTGTTGTAAATGGGTAACAACAAGGGAGGGATGAGTGATGGACAGGTCATACATAACGATGTAGGTCATCACTGACAGTAAAAATTGACTAACTGTTCAAATTGGATCAGCTCTGAAAGAAACCAAAAATCATGCACAACTATAACACAAACTACCGTACACAGAAAGGCTGCAACCAAAGTTCAGACTGCAACTATTGTTCTGCGAGGCAACAGCTCTGGCCACCACACTGAAAATGACTTGAACAGGACCCACCTTCCTGATTGTGGACACAAAACAAGCTTGTTCAGGTGATGTAAAGCAGGACTCAGATAGTAAATTGTGTTCGAACTGAATTTGCATGCCATTCAGAGTGACCTTTGTTAAAACAGCAGCTCAACCTGTTCAGTCATGTTGCCCTTCATTCTGCTTGAGCCTATTTCCCCTCACAAACAAACAAAGACTAATAAACACAAAAAAGACAGACCGTGGCTCTAAATGGTGTAAATTAGTTGATGTGGATCGATGTTAAAGGAGGTGTTCATCAATAACTGGACTTTGTTTTACAGCAGAAGATAAAACAAATTGTTGTCAATGAAAAGTTGGGACGTTTTTGATTTGAGCAAGAGGAAAAAAGACACCAAGCTGTCTTTGTCTCCCAAATATCGGGTGTGAAACTATTTTTCCAAGTCGTTTGCTCAAAGGTGTTTAGCTGCCAGTTCAAAATATGTCACAATTTTATTTTTTTACAGAAGCTGCACATCTGCTTTATTCACATGTGTACACTGAATATGAAGCATTTGTCAGTTTAGTCATAGGCCTACAGGTTACGGTACTGAAGAGCTGATCTATGCTTCATTATGACAAAAAGACCTAAAGAGATTTTATGTATTGTGTTTAGTGGTGTCTCCTAACCTAACAAATCCAAACAGTTTTTGTAATCACAAAACAAAATGTTAAAACCTAAAAAAGCTAAGTCTGGTCCTCTGGACATTCAAAAAACAAAACAAAACAAAGCAAAAAAAATTGTAGAACGTTTCGTCATTCGTCCAAAAGACTTCCCCAGTCTGAGCTGCTGTATTCAGCTCAGTCTTGCCTCTTATCAACAGGTCCTGTTGGCGCTCGTTCGGGCTCGTTCGTAACTAGTTAACAACTAGTTATGGAGTGTACCCACAGGGTCCTGTTCACGAGAAACCGGTCCTATTTTGGTGCCTGCCTCAACTAGGTACAAAGTACCAGTTCTCATGGGTCCAGTTATGACATCAGCACAGTGTGGTCACTGATTGGTCAGGGGGCGTAGTCCTAGGTCGGAGGGCGGAGATTCAGTCTTCTCCAGTAGGTGGCGGTATGCACCTGAACGTTGTTTGCAATCCGCCAAGAAGAAGAAGAAGAAGAAGAAGTCTTCCAGGAAATGCAAGCTGCCATGCTGCCAAAAATCGAGAACAACAAGTCGGAGGAGCACTTCTCTTCTGGAGTCTATAGTAGATGGTGAGTGTTTTATAACTTTAAACATATTTCCAGTGAGTCATGCAACTCTCTGAGCGTTTTTGGACTGAAAAACCACCGGAGACTTCAGCAACAGCCGAGAGGCTTTTCTGAAAAAAAAAAAAAAGATGGAGGGAGGACTCGGAGCGGCCCCTTTCTCTGAAGAAAAATACATAAACAATTATTTAGCTGTCAATTATAGCATAGGTGTGTCTCAGTCTAACGTTTTCTTACTAAAAACGTGATTTAATAATCTGCTGTAAAGATAGTTTGGCGCTTGGTGCTGTTGCACGCGCGTGCGGGACGACAACAACAAGGAAGAAGGCATGCGCTCGTTTATCTTAAATTTAACAACAAAAAAGCTCCTAAAGAATTGTTTCTTAGCTGTAAATTATAGCAGAGTTGCGTGTCAGTCTATCATTTGCTTAATAAATGCACTTTAATGGTCAAATTCACCGGGGTGGTGCAGCTGTTTTTGGTTTAGTCTAAATGGAAACGGTTATATCTGTCCAAAAATGGTTTATAAATATGGGAAAAATTCGATAAATATGTCACTTTGGCCTATAAGTCCCAGGGCATGTAAATTTTGTTAAAAACAGAGACTTACAGGCAGAAATATACAGTACAGCTGTTATTATTTTCCCCCCTCTATTTGAATTTTGCATGTGTTCAATGATGAATTATTTTAAACTATTCTGGTTTCAAGTTTCAAGTTTTTTGTTTGCCATTAGAGATATGTTGTGTGTGTGAAAAGTTAAATAACTATTTGCCGTGGGTTAGATTTAAATAACAAGTAGGTCAGTGCTTTTTATTGAGGCAAGAAGCAACTTGATGTATCCAGCATACAAAAATAGTTATAAAACTACATTTACTACCAAACTTTAGGAAGAAAATTACAGTAATTTATCACTTTACTATTAGTTGCTCTGAACTGAAATACAATGGTTCCAGCTCAGTGTTGTAGTAGTATTAAAAACATTGTAATGGCATTAAATTTATATTAATAGCTATTAGAATTAATTCAAGAAATTCTGTATATACACTATCTTAACAAATGAGGCTCACACTGTTACGTCGTCATTACTTGGCATCAATGTTAACTGTACTTTGTTTCTGTTTTTGCACTCTTTTTTTGATGCAGACAGTGTCCATGAAGAAGAAGAAGGCTCTTCAGATTCTGTTTCTGACTCTCCAAGCCTTCCCACTTCAAACCCTTCCCCGACCACTGAATCTCCAAGTACAGCTTCAAGGAATTCTACATCCACTCCGCCGGTCAACACGCAGCAGAAAGGCCCCACCCAACACCCCTTACTAGGTATGAAGCAGCACCAAACGTGTCTAACATCACGTTGATAGTAATTTTGTGTTGTGTTTACTATTTTCTTGTAAAACAACGTACATGTAGTAAAACTACATTATCAATTATTCAATTGTGTTAATGCTAAAATGTATTATTCATTTATTACTTTAACTTTCATTCATCAAGTTTATAATTCATATTATTCAGTGTGTTTTTTTTTGTTGTTTTATGATGGCCTTGTTCTTTTTCTAAATTCACACAAACTCTTGAAAAAGAATACATGTCATTTGTTTATACCCACTTGCTTACCACCATAAAGGTGCAAGATTGCTTTATGAAGAGAATCATATTCCTGATGTTACGATCTTTTTTCAAAATTAGCAGGAACTAAAACTTCAATAACGTATTTAAAAACTGTATCATTCTGTACTTCATTGTCTAACAGCCATTTTCTTGTTTGTTCTATCTAGGTCATAGAAAGCGCAAAGCGACAACTGTAGCTGAAAGCTTTATTACAGCTCAGACTGAACAGGAGGAGAAGAACCGGGCACAGCGAGAGGAACACTTCCGGTTAACCATCGAGGAAGCCCAAAAAGCACGTGAGGCCGCTGCTGCGGAGAGTCAACGTCAAGCTGACGCAGCGAGGGAGCAGGAGCAAGCCATTCTGAGGGAGGAAATGGCTTTAAGAAGAGAGGAAGCAGCACAACGAAGGCAGGAGGCTGACCAGAGGGCTGCTTTCAATCAAGCGCTCCTTGGGGTGCTGGAAACGGTTGCCCGTTCCATGGCAAACCGATAAGTTACGAGAGATGTATATTTCTAAACCTTAAAAAAGTTTTTCTTGTTTTGTATGCCTTAATTTCTAATAAAAACACAATTGTAAGTTGTGCTTCCATCTTATCTTCAAAAGTGAAGCGCTTACAGCATTTTTGTTGTAAGTCAATAGTGTAGGATAAGCAAAGTAACTTTGTTTTTTTTTAACCTATAACGACACTGGTGAAGATTCTATGTTATCCTTTACATGTCAAATCCAAACCAAAATGGATTAAAAAAAAAAAGACTTTCATTTGAAGTGAAGACATTTCGCTAATCATCTGAGGAGCAATGTCAATTTAATGAAAAATGGAGTGTGTGAATAAAGTTATAAAGCTGTGGCGTTCTGTAAGCTTGCAAAATGGAGATTGTTCGGCATGTGTCAATCTCCATAACCCAAGCTCACGGCAAAGCACAGCTTTATAACTTGAATCACACACACACACTATTTTTCATTAAATTGACAAAGGTCCTCAGATGATTAGTGACAGTTACAAATAAGGAGTAGCTTTTCTATTGTTTTGTTTTTTCTGTAATGAGTACTGGAAATTGTAGCCATAATACATTATTTCCATGTTTTGTAAATCAATCTACATAGCAGTACAGTTATAAAGGTGTAGGATTTGTGTAATCTGTTTATAATCATCCTCATTCAGGAGTTTCTCCATCATAGCATCTCAAACACCTGTGGCCTGATGTCCATCCTGTGGATCCAGCAGCTTCTGCAGCATGTTTACCCAAGGTCAAAAAATATCTCCGTGAGTTTGACTGGTAAAATGGAGCACAGCAGGATTTAAATTTAAAACACTATAGCCATGTTTTTCAAATCATGTAGTTTTTTAATGGATAGAGGATCAAATCGAAGTTAAAAAAGCCTAGCTTCCTCTTGCTAAACATCACTTCAATTGTTGAGATAATGTGCGATAGCTTAATTTAATAAGCTGCAAGGTTAAGCATAAACACTAAAAGGTTTTTCCAGAGTCCAATGTAATGTAGTTTATTAATAAGTAATGAACTATGCTATGCTATGGAAACTTCATTTAAACGTTCAAAAACTCTACTTTGCTCCAGACTGTTCAGTGTTTTGTGTGGATAAACGCAGCCTTTCCATGGTTCGGATTGCTGTTAAACGTCTGAACAGAAGTTCTCTTCGACGCCTGAAAATAACGTGTCTTCTGTGATTGAAAATCGCTTCCCTCCCAACTCTGCTCAGTTCTTCTACTCTTTGAAAAAGCAACAGGCAAAGCAGAACGTTGAAAAAAGCAACGAGGTCATCCATTTTGTTGTGTGTTGTTTTCCCCAGCTCTTCTTCTTCTATTGTTAGTGGTGGTTCGTAAAGAGCTTAATGTATCACTAGCGCCACCAGCTGGTTAGAAGCGTTGATATTAATGATCCACCCACTGCAGGAGAACTACCCGCCCACTGCAGGAGAACTTCACGCCCACCAAAGGGGTCCTAATGCGCGCATGGATACAGAAATAAACCGGTCCCATAGGAACTGGCCCAAACTAGCCACAATGGGACCTTACAGGAACCAGACCTGTTGATAAGAGGCATTATAAATAGCACCCTCTGATGCCGGGTACCCACTGAACCGGTGTCGGGCGACTGAAGCGGCCGGTTTACATTCAAAGTCTATGTGGAGACGCGTAGAGTCGCGGCGAACCGTGAAGCGGCGCGTTTTGAGTGATTGAAGCGGCGCGACGGCACGTTGCAGTTCCTTTCCACGCACGCGCGCGTCCAAAGCAACCTACGCGTCGAGCCGCCAACGTCATAAAATTCGATCTCTGGTGGCTCGACGCGTCCAGCAAACAGTCGGGAGAACCTCTGCTATGTGATTACACAACGACAACGGGACTTTTTTTGGACTTTTTAAACTTACCCGATCGAGCTTCCATGAATTGGAACCAAACTCCGGTAAGAAACTTGGCATTTTAAACAGTTGCTGCTGTCCACTCCAGCGTTTGATCACCCCAAACATAAAAAAACGTTTTAATCTCAACTCAGACTGTCGGAGCTGCAGTAACAACAACTGACCCGGAAAACGAGCTAGACCCCCTCCCCTCTGCCTCCCCCCAGTGCGCGTCATCAGACGGTCTTCAGTGGCTTTGTGCACTCAAAAAATATATATATTGGATTTACTTAAAAATGTTGTGTCAAGTGGTTCCACGTAACGTTTTCAAGTAAATGTTGATTAACAAGTTTTCATAGGATATACTCATTAGTTTTAAGTATATTATACAAGAAATACTTGCGTTACTTAAACTTAATGTGGTTATTTTACTTTTATGTACAAAACCTATGTTTAACTTATGTGATATAGTTAAGTTCAGTGAACTAAATGAATACACATTAAAACAATACAGGATTATTGAGTAAGAATAACATAATATTGTTAATTTATTTTTATGTATGAAAACTACATTAAATTAAAGTGATATTGTTAAGTTCAGTGAACTAAATGAATTCACATTAATGCAACACAAGATTGCTGGGTAAGATTAACTTGATTTGATAGTTATTCCTAATTTAGTTTAGTTTGTCAAATTAAAATCATGGTGAAAATTGTAAATGAACTGTTAACTGAGGGGCGGGGAAAATCACAACTTTTCAAAACAGCACTTTATTAAGAACTACTAATAAAATCAGTGAGTTTTACAAAAATACTGAAAACCATAAAAATCCTTTAAACATAAAACATCAAATTAAACATACTGGTAAAATTAAGTGCCACATTTTTTTAACGTTCAAAAAAACTTTTCTTGACACTTGGCTCCAACCCTGGCAAGGACTATGCCTCATGGACACATGCTTTAGTTCAAATAACAGCAGAATGTAAATTACCAACAAAACAATGCTTTAACACTAAAACACCTCAAAACATCATGCCACTTCTGCTGTAAAGGTCAATTTTAAAACCTTAAACTTTCAGGTAAAAATAGTAATGATAAAAAACTTAAAAAATAAATAAATACGTTTTTAAAAAAGACAGCCCAAACATCTGCTCACAGTAAACACGATAAAAACATTTCAGAATGATAAATAGTCCCCAGATCACAACACTGTAATAGGTATAGGAATATGCATTATTCCAGCAGTTTGTTTTTGAGTACGTACTTGGATTTTGTTTGAAAGTCAGTGTGTTTCCAGTTCCATTAGGATCTTTTGAATGAACTCAAACGTATATTTGAGGTCGGTTGGCAACATCTTTGAGTTCATTAATCACCTCCACACCTTCCACTATGATGCCCACATCTTCTGGTGGCTGATCAACATCTGCACCTGGGTGTTTGATGACATAAATGCCGATGACCGATGACATAAATGCCGATGACCGTCTGATCCAAAGCTGCCTGGGTTTCATCAGGGGTCTCACTCTAAAAATAAACCAGATATTTTATGAACACCTCTCTTCACTAAAATAAATTATTCGCATGAAACTTTACCATTTATATTTTCTTCTTTGTAAATTGACTGCAGTAGAAAACTAAGCAAGTTAACATTGTGATGCATGCAAGCAAGTTAAATAAACAATTTTTTTAAATTACTAGGAGAAAATTAAATATTAATTCAGCACTATGTTCAACTTCAAATAAAAATATCCCCTTTAAAACAATTGATGACACTTACTGCATAATCCTTCACTAGCTTTTCAGGGTCTTCATTGAGATACACTGCTAGTGCTTGGAGGCTGCAAGATCTCTTTGTTGCAATAGAGTCATTCTGCAAAACACAACAGGAAATGCTTGCTGAAGATGGGAGACTGCAACGAAGTCAAGAGTCAGTGCGATCTGCAGTGAAGGGAAACCCCTTGATAAACTTCTACTAAATAGCTTCTATAATATTACAGTATTATGTAATATAATGGAGACGGCTGTGGCTGAGTGGTTAGAGCAGTCATCCTCATGAGTGAGAGAGAGTGAGTGAGCGAGTGAGTGAGAGAGAGAGTGAGTGTGAGATTTAGTGAGGAGAACTACATCTTTCTAATTGCAATGTCAATTTGAATTGTTGCTATTAAATGTACACATATACTCATAAAATAAATAGTTGTTAGATGTTAAATAATTAGAAAGCTGACTAGCCATTTCCCTATCCTCTTGAATACCAGGAAAAATAAATATTGTCCATGCCCAATATTTTATTATTCATATGGAAGAGAAAGGTGCCAAAACCCACCCTTTCATATTTAGCATAATTGAAAAGCACAAAATCAGTCAGAGAATCTTTATTGCCATTTGCACCACATGTGGTACATGTGATGAAACAAGATTATGTACACAGGGTCCCAGTTACATCCAACAATAAAAAGTAAAAGAAAAACAGTAATAACATCTAAGATATGAACTAAGAAAAACATCAACTAAAAATACACTAAGCACTAATATCATAGAAAACATTACTCAAAACAGCAGCACAAACATGAGTCTGTGTGAGCAGATGAACACGAATGAACACAGCAACATGAAACAGATCAGCAGCAACATGAAACAGATCAGCAGCAACATGAAACAGATCAGCAGCAACATGAAACAGATCAGCAGCAACATGAAACAGATCAGCAGCAACATGAAACAGATCAGCAGCAACATGAAACAGATCAGCAGCAACATGAAACAGATCAGCAGCAACATGAAACAGATCAGCAGCAACATGAAACAGATCAGCAGCAACATGTGATATTTCAAAGTGATTCTTCTGGTTAGAGATTCATGAGTCTAACAGCCTCAGGGTAGAAGCTGTTCCTCAGTCTCTGTAGAGTGCAAAAAGAGTTAATGCAGTAATATGCTGTGGGTGGGAGATATTCAGGTGTACAGATGTCCTCCAAGGAGAACAAATTTAAACTGCTGTTAGTCAGGAGGATATTGTATTAAAGTAGTGCATTCATTTTTTAGGTTTGTGACACCATCTTGGGCCATGTAAAACAAAGATTTACCTTCACAAATCATCTGATCAGTGCTACGCTGCTTCAAGCAGACAGATTCCAGCAGTACCACAGTCATTTCCCTGAAGCAGCACTGAACTCCACCATGGAGGCGTACCCAGTGCTGAACAAGAACAAGCTGAAAACTGAACTGGCTCTCATCTACAGCGATGAAGAGTTCAACAGCTGCAGTGGTGCTGTGGCTCTGTACGAGCTCTTCATGGGGAACAATCTTCATGACACCTTCTCAGAGACTGTGACTCTGCTGAAAATCCTCATCACAACACCCATGACCACAGCTGAATCTGAGAGGTGCTTTTCAACACTGAAAAGAATAAAGACCTTCCTCAGGAACACGATGTCACAGGATCGACTCAATGCATTGGCCATGCTCTCCATGGAGAAAAATCTTGTCTAAGCCGTCCCTGACTTCAACCACAGAGTCATTGAGAAATTTGCTTCTCTCAAGGATAGAAGGGCAAAATTTATGTACAAAACGTAGAACACTGCTTTTGTTGAAATTGTTCATTTAACTACAGTGTGATACATTAGCGTTTAGAGCTGAAACACTACAGGGTGGTGCAAACAGCAGAGAACATCACTAGTAGCAGTCTCCTCAAAAAGAACATCTACCACAGACATCTGTGTAAAGCACACAGCATCATCAAGGATCACGTCCAGTCTGCACAAGGGCTCTTCCATCTACTACCCTCGGGCAGACAATACAGGAATCTGTCATCACACACAAAAAGACTAAAGGACAGCTATTATCCACTGGCTGTCAGATTACTGGACTCTCAATAAATAACACTAAACAACTGGCAATAACTTTGCACCAAGCCACATCTGTGACAACAAATATTAGCTTGTGACAGTAATTATGTGCAATATATATCACATAATTACTGTCACAATATATATATATATATATATATATGTATATATATATGTGTGTGTGTGTGTGTGTAGCTTATATTACAACCTTGAAATACTTATTCATTTAAATACATCCTGTTGCACCATTGAAATTCTACCATGTTGTTTTTTACTATGTTTGTAGGACCTTGTAAATATCATAATTACTTTTTCATTTGTAGGTACTTTATTTTTGTACCTTTATTGCATGCTTTAGTATTTTTTTGTTTGTTCTTTGTTGTTTTAGTGAGTCAAATTGGTTGTTCTCATTCTGAGCATTTCATTGTACTGTTGGCCTAGTTTTAATCTGCATTTGATAAATAAACACCAGAAAAACTTGAAACTTTATTTTTTTATTTTTGAGAAAATAGCCCCCCCTGGTGGTCAACTGAGGAACCGCCACTGGTTAAACCGTGACAACAATATCTTTAAGAAAAACAAATAAATAAATAACGACATAAAAACAGTAATTTATAGAATATTGCATATGATCAGATCACCCCATCTCATGTGCACCTCACACCTGTACAGGATTTTACAAATCTATTTGTAGGCAATCGTTTTATTGAAGAGATGAGAATTCTATTGTACAGTATTGTATTTTGGGGTTTAACCCCAAAATACATCACGGCAAAGACTGGTTAATCCCAAAGATCCAGTCCCCCGGCACAAACGGAGTAATATTGTGTATGCTGTTCAGTGTCAGGAGGGCTGTGATCAGTCTTATATTGGGGAAACTAAACAGAGTCAGAGTCAGAGAGTCTTTATTGTCATTTGCACCGCATGTGGTACGTTCACACTCCAGGTCTAATGCTCAATTCCGATTTTTTAAAAAAATCAGATCTTTTGGTGTGAACGTTCACACTACATTTTAAATGCGACCAGCATCAGACCTGGCATGAGTCCAGTGTGAACGCTCTACGTTGCAGAAGTGACCCGCATGCGCAGAAGAAAACATAGCGCGCTGATCAGTGTAGCTGTAGATGTGAGGAAATATAAAAAATTGAGCTTCAGCAGTGTTCTGCTCCATTTCTCTTTTGGATCCGGCGCTGCGCGCTACGGCAAGCCTGCGACGTGACACGCAGGCTGCGAGTTGCTTGTTTGGGCTTGTTTCATGGGGCTGGTCACTTGTTTTTGTCCCAAGCACCCTGTGTTTGAGGAAGTAAACATGGACGTGCGCGACAGTTTTCAGTGTGTGTTCGTAATTTTGAAGTTGTTCTCCAATCGGGGAGAGCTAAACATCCAAAAGATGAAAGGCAAAAACTGAGAAGAAAGCGAGCGAGTCAAAAGTCAAAGTCAAAGTCAACTTTATTGTCAGTTCTGCAATATGTACTGTACAGGACATACACAGGACCGAAATTGCGTTTCTCTCAGTCCCTCGGTGCAACAGTAAACATCTAAACATTGAGACATCTAAACATTGAAACACTGAAACATATAATAATAGACATAAGCATAAAATAGTAAAACTAACACTGTCCTGAGTTTTTTGCATAGTGGTATAAGAGTATGAAAATTTACACCAACTCTAAAACTAAAACATTAAACATTTAATGAACATAATACTGTCCTGAGTTTTTGCATACTAGTATAAAAAAAAGAGTATAAAAAGTATAACTAAAATAAACTAAAGGTTTCTAGCATTGACATTTGCAAAGTGGCAAAGCAGCGTATGAGTTAATGTACACAGTATATGTATGAGGTAGTAGTTGATGTTGTTATAGAGGCAAAAGTGGCATATGCAGTAAGGCACATTGGGCATCCCTAAATAAGACTGGTCAGAGCACACTGTATATGTATCAACAGTGGTGTAGATATTAGAGTAGTGTAAATGTAAACAGTAGTAATTAAATGTAAGCAGTAGTAATAAAAGTAAACAGTATTAATAAATGTAAACAGAGAATGTAAACAGTATTATGACTATAGGCAGTGATGTAATACAAACATTAGTGCAAGTATGAGAAGTAGTGCAAACTGTATGAGCACATGACCGAGAGTGCAGTGAAAACCCGTTTGATGACACAGAGTCCAGTGTTAAAATCTTTGTGTTGTGGGATAATGTGTGAGAATGTGTGAGAAAGTTTTAGTGTTAAGGCAGTTCAAATGGGAGGGAGGGCAGAGCAGGCAGAGTGTTTAGCATCCTGACTGCCTGATGAACAGAGCTGTCTCTCAGTCTGCTGGTTCGAGCCTGGAGACTCCTCAGTCTCCTCCCTGAAGGCAACAGTCTGAAGCAGCTGTGTAGTGGGTGTGTGGGATCACCTGCCATGCAGAGGGCTTTCCGAGTGAGGCGGTTGCTGTGTAGGTCCCGCAGTGAGGGAAAGGAGGTGCCCACGATCTTCTCAGCTGCTCTCACAATGCGCTGGAGGCTCTTGCGGCAGGATGCAGTACATGCACCAAACCACACAGTGATGCAGCTGGTCAGGACACTTTCTATGGCACCTCTGTAGAAGGTGCACATGATGGGGGTTGAAGCTCCAGCCCTTTTCAGCTTGCGGAGAAAGTAGAGACGCTGGTGAGCCTTCTTTGCCAGTGATGCAGTGTTCCTGCTCCAGGACAGGTCCTCTGAGACATGCACTCCCAGGAACTTGGTGCTGTCTACTCTCTCCACTGCGGTGCTGTTGATGGTCAGAGGGGCATGTTGGGCATCCCTCTTCCTGAAGTCCACAACAATCTCCTTTGTCTTCTCCACGTTGAGAGTGAGATTGTTGTGTCCGCACCACAAGGCCAGGCGGCTCACCTCGTTCCTGTAGTCCGTCTCATCGTTGTTGCTGATGAGACCCACCACTGTTGTGTCGTCCGCAAACTTGATGAAGTGGTTGGAGCTGTATGATGGTGTGCAGTCGTGTGTTAGCAGGGTGAATAGAAGGGGGCTCAGCACACATCCTTGTGGGGCCCCTGTGTTCAATGTGATGGTGCTAGATGTGTTACTCCCGACCCGCACTGTCTGTGGTCTCCCGGTCAGGAAGTCTAGCAGCCAGTTACACATTGAGGTGTTCAGCCCCAGACTGTCCAGTTTAAGGATGAGCTGTTGGGGGATGATGGTGTTGAATGCCGAGCTGAAGTCGATGAACAGCATTCTAACATAGGAGTCCTTCGTGTCCAGATGTGTGAGAGCTGTGTGGAGGGCAGAGGAGATGGCATCGTCGGTTGAGCGATTAGGTCGGTATGCAAATTGGAAGGGATCCAGGGAGGCAGGGAGGACAGATGTGATGCTTTTCATGACTAGCCGTTCAAAGCACTTCATCAGGATGGGGGTGAGTGCTACTGGGCGATAGTCATTGAGGCATGCGGGCGTTGCCTTCTTTGGGACAGGGATGATGGTGGTGGCTTTGAAACAGGTGGGGACGACGGCTTGGCTCAGTGAGATGTTAAAGATGTCCGTGAAGACCGCTGCGAGTAGGGTTGCCAACCGTCCCTTGAAAAACGGAATCGTTCCGTATTTAGAAACAAAAGTACGTGTCCCTTACTGATCTATTACGGGACGCACTTTGTCCCGTAATATCGTGAGAATCAAAACTATTCTGTCAACGTCAATGGAGTTGATCAATAATGATGCGCTTTTATGTCAATTATTACGGTTAAGAAGCCGCTCTGCTCTGTGACCAATGAGCTGACAGCCTTTTACACACGTGATTGAAACTACAGAATCCGGCTCATCTCATTGGTCCAGTCTTGGCTGTTTACGGAAGACACGGCAGCAACAGCATTTGAAGAAGAAAGCAGCATGGACGCAAGCGGCAGCGGCAAGCATTCAGGTGATTTAAACAGTGAACATAGATCACCTTCGAGCCTGACTACTCCCCCCAGGAAAAAAAAGAAACGGCTGCAAAAATACAGAGTCGAGTGGGAAAAGGAACGTGTGGCTGGAACGCGTGAATGAATGGCTACAAAGCGAGCTGTACTGTCTGCAGCGTCTCTTGCCATCTGAAGCTGGTGTGGCCAGGCAGGACTTTACAGCCTTCTTAAACACTGCCATCAGTTCTGTCCAGAAGTGGTTTGACTTCTCAGAGGAAAACTGGCTCTTTCACCTTCAGCCCCTCTCTCTGGCATCTGGAAAAATATCCTTTGAAGAAATGGAGAAGATCACTGAAAGTCTTCACCTGGTTGGCAGGTAAAAATTCAATAATTTCCAGTGTAGTGGTGAACCATGTTTAATTATTGATAGTTATAAACAAATGTGTACAATTGACATGTACAAATAAATACATAATTGTGAATTTACTTAACATTATGCAAACATACAACCTTGTCCATCTTTAAAAAAATCACAGTTCATATAGGTAAATTAATAAATACATTTCAAAATGTAGTTTAAATACAATGCTAAATTATAAATATAAACAATACACGTTTTTCCATTTATTTATCACTACATAGGCTATGTATCACTAATGAATTTTTTAACACCTTTTGGCAGGCTAAACATGTATGGATGAGCTGTATGAGGAATGTGTGACTGCAAACAGCCTGATAGACCACCTCACCACCTCACCTCAGGAGAAAGAAAGGTGGCAGTCCCAGGGAACAGCAGAGAAGTGGATGCAGCTGACCTCCCCAACATCCAGGCTGTTGTATCCTTTGTCCTCAGCATCCCATCTTCCACTGGGTTTGTGGAAAGGATTTTCTCTTTCATGAAAAGTAAGTGGACTGATGTGCGAAACAAATGTTCTACTGAACTAATTAGAAGTGAGCTCATTGTCAGTCTAAATTATGAAATGTCTTGCTCAGAGTTTTACTCTTTGGCACTGAAAAACAGAGCATTCCTTGCTGCAGCACGATCTCAGCAGAAATACAAATGGAAAAAATAGGTTGACTCCATAATGTAACGTTCCACTGTTTAGTTTACAAGTTTTTTATTTTTACTACAAGTGGAAAGCCATGGCCTTTGAGGCACAATGTGTTTATGTCTCACACATTATCACACAACACAAAGATTTTAACACTGGACTCTGTGTCATCAAAACAGGTTATTCACTAAACTCTCGGTCATGTGCTCATTCAGTTTGCACTACTTCTGATATTTGCACTGTTTGTATTACATTACTGCCTATAGTCATACTACTGTTTACATTCACTGTTTACATTTATTACTACTGTTTACATTTACACTACTTTTATATCTACACTACTGCTGATACATATACAGTATTCTCTGACTAGCCTTATTTAAGGATGCCCAATGTGCCTTACTGCATATGCCACTTTGCCTCTATACCAACATCAACTACCTCATACATATACTGTGTACATTAACTCATATGCTGCTTTGCCACTCTTTGCAAATGTCAATGCCAGAACCTTCAGTTTATTTTATAGATATACTTTTTATACTTTTTATACTACTATGCAAAAACTCAGTATTTCACTTTTATTATTTCATTTTATGCTTATGTTCATTAAATGTTTAGTGTTTTAGTGTTGGTGTAAATTTTCATACTTTTATAAGCAGGACAGAGGTCTGTTTAAGAAAGATACATAATTCTGTTTTAAGTTATTAAGCAGGACAGAGGTCTGTTTAAGAAAGATACATAATTCTGTTTTAAGTTATTAAGCAGGACAGAGGTCTGTTTAAGAAAGATACATAATTCTGTTTTAAGTTATTAAGCAGGACAGAGGTCTGTTTAAGAAAGATACATAATTTTCAAAAGATATGTTTGTTTCTGGCAATTCTATTTGCACTAAAAATAAATGGTTAATTGTGTAATAATTTGTTTATACATATTTTTATAATTCAAAAACACGTATCCAAATGAATTCAGGTTGATTTCAAAGTGAGGAGGGGCAGGCAGGGTGTTTGTGTGTGTGTGTGTGTGTGTGTGTGTGGGGGGGGTTAAATGGGGTGACCAGCCCTGCCGAGAGGTGTCCCTTATTTATTTTCAAGGAGTTGGCAACCCTAGCTGCGAGTTCCCCTGCACAGTCCTTCAGCACACGACCAGGTATGTTGTCAGGACCAGAGGCCTTCCGAGCGTTAATCTTGATGAATGATCTCCTTACGCTGTCTGTGGACAGCGTCAGCACCTGGCCATCAGGAGAGGGGGGGGAGTTTATGTGCAGGTGTGCTGTTACTTGCCTCGAACCGAGCAAAGAACTCATTCAGTTCATTCAGCGCAGAGGCTGAGCTGTCACAGGTCCGGGGGGATGGTTTGTAGTTTGTGATGGTCTGTATTCCCTGCCACAGACTGCGTGTATCCCTGCTGTCCTTGAAACGGTGAGCTATTTTCCCGGAATACTGCTTCTTGGCCTTCCTGATGCCCCGTCCAGGTTGTTTCTGGCTGCCCTCAGGGCCACCTGATCACCCGCTTTAAAGGCAGCATTCCTGGCTTTCCAGAGTCTGTGGACCTCAGCTGTCAGCCATGGCTTCTGGTTAGCCCGAACAGTGATGGTTTTAAGGTTGGTTACATCATCAATGCACTTGGTGATGTATGAACATATAGTGTCTGAGTACTCCTGGAGACATGTGGTGTTGTTTGTGGTAGCAGCTTCTTTGAACATACTCCAATCTGTGGTGTCAAAACAGTCCTGGAGTGCCTCTGAAGACCCCTCTGGCCACACTCGTATCTGCTTGCGGACTGGTTTTGTGACTTTCACCAGCGGCCTGTATGCTGGCTTTAGCATAACACAGATATGGTCAGAAGCACCAATGTGGGGGAGGGGGAGGGCTTTGTAGGCATTTTTCATGGTGGTGTAAACTTGGTCCAGCGTGTTTTTTCCTCTTGTTGCAAAGTTTATGTTTCTGTATGTTTTTGGAAGAACACTCTTTAAATCTGCTTGGTTGAAATCACCAGCCGTGATGAGAAAAGCATCAGGATGGGCTGTTTGCTGCTCACTGATGTGCACATATAGTTCATTTAGTGCCTCACCTCTATCTTTGCTGTTGGAGCTTGGAACGACATATACAGCAACAATCATAACAGCTGTAAACTCCCTCGGTAAATAGAATGGTCTGCATTTAATAGTCATAAACTCCACAAAAGGTGAGCAGTGTCTGTAGACCACAGCAGCATCACGACACCATGCGTTGTTGATGTAAACACAGAGCCCGCCCCCGCGTCCCTTACCTGACTCGGGGGTTCGGTCCGCTCTGAAGCATGTTAGCTGCTCCAGCTGAATAGCGTGGTCCAAAGCGTTGTTTTTAAGCCACGTTTCCGTGAACACAAACACACAACAGTCTCTCACAGTCTTTTGTGTCGTTCGTAGCAGGCGAATATAATCCAATTTGTTGTCCAAGGAGCGCACGTTAGCCAAAACCATGGATGGGATAGCCGGCTTGTGTGGGCTAGCTGCTAACCTCGCTCTGATACCCCCGCGTTTGCCCCACTTCTGCCTCCTGTCACGCCGCTTGTCGCGTTTCCACGGCGGGCGCGGTGAAGGAAGGCTCGGGGCTGGCTTCCTCTTTTCGTCACGCCGCTTGTGGCACTTCCACGGCGGACGCGATGAAGGGAAGCTCGGGGCTGGCTTCCAGGGCAGCTCGCAGTCACGAAGCTCGCTTAGCTTCTCCTCGAGCTCAGCTAGCTTCGCCTGGAGTTCGGTGTTTATCTCCAAATGAGCGGTTTTTCCGACATCAAGCAGGAATTCACGGCTATACTTGCATTCTTGAACACGTAGACAAGACGAAGACGTGCCGGCAAATTGCGGCGTGCAGGACAAAACAGACGAAAGCACTGTGTTGCTGGGAGAGAGAGAAGCCGCAGCCTTTGCACGCGCCGCCATCTTTGTGCATCGCTGCAAGTACAGAGAGCTTGTCCCCCCCGCTAGCCCCCACCCCGCTCTGAGCTACAGAGAGCTTGTCCCCCCGCTAGCCCCCACCCCGCTCTAGCTACAGAGAGCTGGTCTCCCCCCGCTAGCCCCCACCCCGCTCTGAGCTGCTGCTGTCCCCTCTGTCTGTAGAAACACGCGCGGGCTCAATTAAATGAGCCGCACGTGTTCTGAAAAAGTCAGATGTAAATCACATGAGCGTTCAGACTGCAGTCGCTTTGAAAACATCAGATATATATCTGATTTAAAACCACATACTGAAACGGCCTGGGTCGGATTTGAAAACATCGGATTTGGTGCGTTCAGACTCTCATAAAAAAATCGGATATGGGTCAGATGGGGCAAAAAAAAATCAGATTTGGGTCGGTTTTGCCTGCAGTGTGAACGTAGCCAGAGAGTCTTTATTGTCATTTGCACCGCATGTGGTACATGTGATGAAACGAGATTATGTACACAGGGTCCCAGTTACATCCAACAACAAAATCTAAGAGAAAACAGTAATAACATCTAGGATTAACTAAGAAAAACATCAACTAGTAATACACTAAGCCCTAATGTAATAGAAAAACATCATTACAAACAGTAGCACGAACACGAGTCTGCGTGAGCAGATGGTCAGATTAACACAGCAACAAGAAAACATTTAGCAGTGTTTATTCTTGTTATTTATTTATTCATGAGTCTAACAGCCTCAGGGTAGAAGCTGTTCCTCAGTCTAGTGGTTCTACATTTGATGCTCCTCAAACTCCATCCTGAGGGGAGTGGGGCAAAGAGTGTGTGTGCTGGGTGGGTGGGGTCTTTCATGATGCAGGTGGCTCTTTTCCTGCATCTGGAAGTGTAAATGTCTGTGATAGTGGGGAGGCTGACTCCAACAGACCTCTGTGTAGCCTTCACTACTCTCTGTAGAGCTTTTCTCTCTGCAACTGTGCAGCCTCCATGCCACACGTTGATGCTGGAGCACAGGATGCTCTCCGCTGCACACCTGTAGAAGGAGGTGAGAACTGGGCTACTCAGACCAGCTCGTCTCAGCCGTCTGAGGAAGTAGAGTCTCTGATGACCGTTTTTTTTATCAGGCTGGTGGTGTTGTTGCTCCACCTGAGGTTATCATTCATGTGTACACCCAAGTACTTGTAACTGGAGACCACTTCCACCGCAGATCCACTTATGTTCAGTGGGGGGGGTGTTTGTTCCTTCTGAAGTCCACAATCATCTCCTTTGTCTTCTTCACATTCATGTGAAGGTTATTCTCTTTGCACCAGCTCTCCAGGTGTTCCACCTCCTCCCTGTAGCTGGACTCATCATTGTTTGTGATGCATCCCACCACCGCTGTATCATCTGCAAACTTAACAATATGACAGCCTAGATGGGTGGTTGCACAATCATATGTGAGCAGAGTGAACAGAAGAGGGCTCAACACACATCCTTGAGGAGAGCCAGTGCTGAGGGTAATGGTGGAGGAGGAGAAGTTGTGGATCTTCACGGACTGAGGTCTGTTTGTTAAGAAGTGTAGTACCCAAACGGAGGGGCTTAGTCCAAGTGTGGATAGTTTGTCCATCAGAGTTTAGGGGATTATGGTGTTGAAGGCAGATGTGAAGTCCACAAAGAGCATACGGACGTAGGAGTCCTTCTGATCCAAGTGGGTGAGAGCAGTGTGGACCACAGAAGAGATGGTGTCCTCTGTTGATCGGTTCTCGCGGTACGCATAGTGATGAGGGTCCTCGTTGAGGTTGACGGTTGTCTTGATGTGGGTCATGACCAGTTTCTCAAAGCATTTTGCGACTATCGGGGTGAGGGCCACCGGCCGATAGTCATTCAGACCAGACACTGTGGAGCTTTTTGGGACTGGGATGATGGTGGCGGTCTTCAGGCAGGTGGGAACTGTCTCCAGGGCAAGTGAGGTGTTGAAGATGTCAGCCAGCACCTCACAGAGCTGATCCGCACATTCCTTCAGAACTTTCCCGGGGATGTTGTCCGGTCCAGTTGCTTTATGAGGGTTGATCCTTCTGAGACTACCTCTCACTTCTGCTGCGGTCACGCTGAGGTGCACTTCATCTGGTGGTGAGGTGAGTCTGGTGCTGGGTGGTCTGTTTGGGTCTTCAAAGCGTGCATAAAACTTGTTGAGGGCATCAGGCAGAGATGGGTCTTTGGGCATTGTTTGCTCCTGCCTTTATAATCAGTTATGCATTTGATGCCCTTCCACATGCTCCGTGGGTCTTGTGAGGTGAACTGACCCTCAATCCTCCGTGCATATGTGGCCTTGGCCCTCTTAATACCAGCAACCAGCTCTTTCCTGGTCTTTCACAGCCACTGGCCTAAAGGATGGCCCAGCACAGAAGATCAACATCATCAGGTCAAGACTCTGCAGTCTACACTCATCTCCAGGCCAGTGGTCACTCTTTCAGGGATGAAGATGTTCACATCCTTGATAGAGAGGAACAATGGTTTGAGAGAGGAGTAAAGGAGGCCATCTTTGTGAAAAGAAACCGTCCATCATTAAACAGAGGTGGAGGCCTCCGGGTTCAACTGTCCCCCTCTTACAATGCTGTTATTGCTAGTATCACTCAGCCCTCTGTGAATAGCAAACAACCATCAGGGTGCTAACGATCCATCGTTAGGCTGATGGTCCTCCTTGATCATGTGAGCAGCTGGTTTCGGCTGTCATCAGCCAACTGGTTGATCCACTGTGAGGGTGCTATTTATAAGACTGAGCTGAATACAGCTTCTCAGACTGAGGAAGTCTTTCGGACGAAAGACGATCTACAATTTTTTTTTGCTTTGTTTTGTTTTGTTTTGTTTTTTGAATGTCCAGAGGACCAGACTTAGCTTTTTTAGATTTTTCTACCTGGATTATTGAGCATGCATCAGGGTATTTTGTTGAGAGAAGTTGTTGAGAGAAGAATATTATATGTCTACTGCTCACAAAATTAAAGGGAAAAGAAAAATAATGCTAGATCTCAATAAACTACATCACCTCAATCACAAAGATGTGAATGATTTCAAGTTACATTGTTTGATTTAGGTGTCCCCTATATTTTTTGTGCAGTGTATATAAGTGTAGGCCATATGTAAGAACCATACATATTTTTAACAGTGCAATATCCACCTATATAGACATTTCCATCTATTTATAGAGTTCAGATAATGTCAATTTATAAGTTTCATTTGATGTACTAGATCAAAACTAATGAGTGATGTTATAAAGTGTCGTCTCCCATTACCAGCAAATTATTTGACTAGCGTTCAAAACATAGAAATGGCTATACTAGTGACATTCACTGAACATAACCAAAACACTGAGTGTCCTTAAATTTTTTTTAATTTTTAGAAAAAAATTGATACAATTACATAAGAAGTCAAAATAATACTTCAACTTGATAATTTGAAGCTGCCCTGTACTGGTTAGTTTTCCTCATGTCCCGCCTCCTTCATGATTCTTCGAATCCCATTTATGCTTCACTTTTTACTTGTACCGTGTTTATAATTTGTGCATTTCAAATTTAAATTTAAAATCTTGTATCACAGAAGAAGCATTCAATGTGTCAAAAACATAAAACTGTGAAGAAATGTGTATTCTTTGTTCAAGTATGCTGGTGAAGATTCTCAGTCATCCAGGACATGCTAAAATAAAAAAAGGCGTTCAATACAGAAACAACTGGACTTTATTTGTAACAGAAGACGTTTCGCCTTCTTTTACAAATAAAACGTCTTCTGTTACAAATAAAGTCCAGTTGTTTCTGTATTGAACGCCTTTTTTTGATTTGTTCAAGTAGTTATGTAATTTATTTAGTAGAAAAATACATATCATAATAAATGCAATTATAGCCCCACAAATTCAAATATAGCTGTTAAACAAAACATCAATGTACAGTATATGCTTCTTTAAGACAGCATTTACATAAAAATGGTGTATAATTTGTATCATTAAACTGTACACACAAACCACATTTAATCATATTTTCATGTATTCATGTTTAATGATCCTCACATTGGACTAATAAAGGAAAAATTAGTGAAATTAACAGTCCAACAGTAAATAAACAGTGCTAAACATTGTTAATTAGAATTTATCATAGCATCAATAAATCTGATTTCAAAACATGAGAATTTTATATATATATTTTTAGAAACAATATGATAAAAATCCACCACTACCTCACAATCCTCATTGCCGAAATATGCACCCCTCTGCTAACTAAGAGAAGTAGAGAATTAAGAATGATATAATCTTTTGTACATAATCAGAGATGTCCTCTGAGCTGTTGGTGTGAGTTTTATATCATTTGGAGAGTATTTGTGGGAAATAGACAGGGGGTGCAAATATTGGCAGACTCAGAATTGACTTGAACAATAGCAGGTTTATTTAGAGTATCTGAAGAGGGGGACACAAACCAAGAATCATGGTGGTGTTATTCTTTATGGAAAGCTTCAACAAATTACAAGAAAATTGTAACTTGGAAAAAGAAGATTTCTATAGATATCTAGTAAGAAGTTACTACAACCAGGAAATCAGGCAAAACACAGACCAATGCAGCCCACTGATTTAATTAATAATAAAAATCTTATGAATCAAAACTGCCAGATGGATTAATTTAAAAAATTTATAAAATTTTATCAAACTTTAATACCCACTCCACACAATATATTAAAAATAAATGGGAAAAGGAACCGAGTCTTGTTATAACTGAAGAAGAATGGGAACAAATATGTGTAGCACAATGGAGGTGCACAAAATCCCACATTTGGAAAGAATTTGGTTGGAAATGCATATCCCGTTATTTTATCACCCATCAAAGCGTCCATTTCTCACAAGGAAATAGACAATGCTGGAGAAACCGTGGTTGTCAGAATGCGCATCATTACTGTATCATGTTTTCTGGGAGTGTTATACTCTCCAAAGATATTGGGCTGCTATAAATGTTGCATTTAACCAAATTTTTCAAATCAACATCCCATCAAACTTCAAAACCATGTTTTCAGGATGCAGACACGCCCTGAGCTGCGCAGCGCTTATACTGGCAGATTTGGGGGGGCAGAGACAAAGCCGAAAGCCACGCACAGTTTAAGAGCAGGGCAGAGGAGAGAGACAAATATTTCAGCCGCACGTTCAGTTTTTTTTTCTCGGTGGGGAGGGTGAGACCGACAAACATGAGCCGTGCGCTAAATGTGTGTGTGTGGTGGTGGGGTCAGCGTGAGTGTTTAGCATGAGGGAAGAGGCTGCTTTTATGTTTTTAGCTAGTGCACCTGCATTGTGAGCTGCTAGTTTAGCGTTATGTCAGTGCCGACAGGTGGTTGGAGCGTTAGATAGGCGGGGCGCTCGGTTCTGTTGACGGGGCAGGGCGCCCTGCCTATATAATGGTAGGGGAAACACTGAATGTGAATTATTTAATGAACTGTATTTGGAATTAGTTGTTGGCACAACTGAGTTGAAAGAGGAGCTGTTGCGCATGCGCAATGCAGCTCGACAGGGTTTTCCAGGTAGCAGGACAGGGGCACCTGTCCTGCTACCTGGGAAACCCCGTCTGAGCTGAGGGGCACATCGACAAAACGGCCTGCCTCGTGGTTCACTTTCGGTTTGGTGGTGAGTTACATCAGAATCAGAATCAGTTTATTATTGCCATTGTCAAAGAATAAAATTCACTGACTAGGAACTTGCTTTGGCATAAAGGTGCAATAAAAAGAAGTAAAAATAGAATAAAAACTTATGTATACACCAACCAATAAACACAATGCAGTACAGCACAATATTCACAATAATATTCACAATAAATGGCAGTGACAAATGGTGCTAGAAGATAAATGGATTTGAAAAGTAAGTACCTGTATTTCAAGAAAATGTACACTCAAGTTTGACGTTATACAGCTATTCATATGTCACTTAACATGTGTACATGTACAAGCGTAGTGTACATATGTCACTTAATATGTACACTGTAGAACCGACAGACATTCAGCCTATGATAGAGATCTGTCTTATACCGGCTAACCGCTAATGCTGTGTCATGTAAAGTCGGAGTTGTCAGATTTAATCACCATTTGTTTTTAGATGAAAACTATGCGTAAGTGGTGTTAATGTCCTTTCTTCGACAGTTAAGTAGCGAAGTTACAAGCTAACTTACGGCCGGCTTGCCCCTTATTCGGACGCATGCGCAAAACGTGTTCCTTCTGAAGTTTTTTTTTTCCCGTCAAAGGTTCGCTGGTCATTTTTATTTTTCATTTACCCTTTATTTATCCATGTAGTCTCATTGAGCCACAATAACTCTTTTTCAAGAGAGACCTGTTTAGGGAGCAGATGGTCGGGGTTAAGGGCCTTGTTCAGGGGCCCAGAGTGGGGCGAATGAAGGCCCAGGCAGAGCTCTGCGTAGGCTACGGCCTGTACGCCGCTCTACGCGCGTGTTGTGTGTGCACGCGTTCGGAGGCACAGCTCTGCGTTCGTTCTCGCGTTAAATGCTCGCGTTTTCGCTCCAAATTCTTGTCGTAATTTGAGCAGCTGCGCGCAGAGCGTTTACCTACGGGACAAACTGAGGTCGCTGATTGGTCATTTGCTGACACACCTACTGAATTGATTGACAGGTCGGGTGGGGAAAAAAAAGGCACGAGCTGTCAGGCTGCAGCCGCGCTGCGGTGTTCTAAACTTTATATGTTAATAAAATGTTCTAAAAAATAAAAACAGGGAGCGCTGGTCCTGCAGCCCACAGCCCACCAGGAAATCTGCAGAACCTCGTGCAGCCACGTACATGAGTTTAATTTGCTCGTGACAAATTCATTCATTTCTCATCATTTCAGTCATGGAGTCAACGGAGCGAGGAGGAAGCGATTACTTGACTTTTGGCAAAAAAACAAAAGAAAAGTCCAGATCAGTGATGAAAAGGGGGAATTTAATACATTTGTGTCACATACAAAACAGTCCGACGCTGGGCAGTTTATTGTGAGACAACGCGCCTCGCGTACGCGGTCGTAAAATTTGAGCTTTGCACGTACATGCCCTGCGGGGCTACGCTTGTGCCTCTGCGTATGTACGGCGTACAACGGCGTACTGCCTTACGCAGAGCTCTGCCGGGGCCTTGAGGGTGGAGGCAGGTGTGGGTGTTTCACCTTTTTCAACCCACATTTTTTTAACAGGCGATCTTCCGATCACAGGCCCACCGTCTCTAACCTCTGCGCCACCACTCCCTAGGTCAGCTTTAGAAAGTGCATTTGTACTTTAAAAAAAGGGGGTTACATATTCTTTTGTTTAAAACTTATGGCTAAAACTACATTTGATATATTTTGCACTGTTTTGCACTACAAGAAATAAGTCTAAAACTTGATTTGTTAATTATTTAAAAACTCTGGACCTATTAGTGGAATTTTCTTAATTGAGATTATTTTGTGGTATAGCGGTTTTCAAAATAAATGATTGCTAAAGGACACCGTATGCTTTTTTTCATTCTTTTTGCCTAACCCTATACCAAAAACATACAAAGTATTGTGATATATATCGTTACCGCCACCCATCATAGTACATATCGTGATATGAATTTTATACCATATTGCACATCCCATAGCGATCTCAGAATAATCGGGCAATCCAGACTATTTTTTACATTTACGTCAAGCATTATTCTGCATGATGAACTTTATGTTAAAGTATAAAGCATAAAGTAGCTGAGCGTCTTTCTCCTCACGTGCACGCACACACAAGGATACATTTTTTGCATATCCCTCTCAATCACCGAAAGGACTATTGTTTAATTCTAAGCATAGAGTTGGTTTGTGGGCAGGTGTGAGGAGGTGATTGCTGCAGGTGTGACAGTGTGGAGCTGCAATGAGCTGTTGCTGAGAAGTTAGAGGAAAAAACTGTGCGTGAGTATGATAAAGCTTGGGTAAGTTAATATTTATATGATTAAAAATAAAAAGATTTGAGATTTAATTAAATGTAGTATAAAATAAAATAAATAAATAAAAAACGAAATAATTAAATGTAATATTGTTTAAAAGTCGTTAGTATTATTAAATACTATTAACTGACTTTTTTTCTCATCGAACAAGCTGGAAGAAGAAACTTTGCAAAGTCTGGAATTGTTTGTTGACGAGTGTTACGAAAGTGTTGTCATGGGAAAATCTAATGCTACTTCCGGTGCCGCTGCTAGCACCCCGAATGCTAAAAGGCACAGACACGGTAGTTTAGATAGCGCTTCTTCACCGTCTACTGATAATTCGGGCTTTAAAGAGATCCTGGAGTCGATTGACGGTAAATTAACTAGCTTGGACGCTCGTTTAGCACTGGTGGAATTGCTACACAAGGAATTCCAGGACTTGAAAATTTCTTTGGAGTTCAGCCAGCAACAAGTAGCATCGCTAGCTAGTGAAAACCAGCAGCTGAGGGGAACGGTTAAAACGCTCACCGAAGAGGTATCACAGCTATCCGGTGATAATAGGAAAATTAAGGAATCTATCCTGGAGATACAATCCCGGAGCATGCGGGAAAACATGGTCTTCTCTGGAATCTCAGAGAAAACGGATGAAGACGTCGAAGCCACGGTTCGGGCCTTCATGCAGACTCAGCTGAAGCCCACGAGTGATGTGGTTAATTCCATCACTTTTCACAGAGTTCACCGCCTCGGAGGTAAGAAAGCTGGGAACACTAGGCCGCGGCCGATTGTAGCCAGATTTGAACATTTTAAACAAAAAATACAGGTAAAAAGCCGAGGTAGGGAACTACGTGACACCAATTTCAGTATGAATGATCAATTCCCTGCAGAGATTTTAAGTAGAAGGCGCGTTCTGTTCTCGATTAGGAAACAAAATTTAAATGAAGGTAGAAGAGCTGCAATCTCGGTGGACAAACTGTACATCAATGGTCAGCTGTTCAGAGACCCAGAGGTTACTCCATGGCTATATTAGTCATCATTAAGGTAAGAATGATTTTCAGTTACTATTAATAATTAATATTATTAACTAGATATCAATATTACTTACCAGATAGATGTAATTTTTTTCAGCACAGCTCGATTGGTGGGTTACACAGACTGGTGGTACACGGTGGCATGGCAATTAATGTGGTAGGAGGGTTCTTTTTTATTTTTTTCTTCTATCTGTTATCTTTTCGTGTTCAGTATGATTTCACTTTCTTTTTTTGTCTGTATTTTTCTGACTCAACATTTGTTAATACAAAAGCACAAGGGCTTATATGCACTCATATCTGCTTACACAAATACATGATAAAGGAATACATCACTGATTTATCATTAAAAACAACACTTAGAATATTACTTAATGATATATAGTCAAACATCAAGGATTATGTGTTTACCTGGGTGTTTTATTATTTTCTATATTTGTGATAATGGGTGTGGTTTATCTATATTCTCACAGACACAAGTATGGGCACTTTAAGGTTTGTAACATGGAATATTAATGGAGCCGGTAGCCAACATAAAAAATATAGAATTTTTAACCAGATTAAAAGATTAAAGGCAGATGTTGTATTACTCCAAGAAATTCATAAATTGGCCTCAACTGTGGATGAACTAAAATCTTCAGTTTCCTAATGTATTCTCAGCCTGTTATAATTCAATACAAAGAGGGGTGGCAAAAATGTTGACTTCACAGTATTAGATCAGGTTATAGACTCGCACGGTAGATATATAATATTAAAGTTATCAATATTTAGACAAAATAATTGTATTGTTAGCATATATGGACCGAATGTAGACGACGCTGCTTTTTTTCATGATTTTTTTTCCAATCTATCAAATCACATGGATTCCTCACTGGTGATGGGAGGTGATCTCAACTTTGGTTTAGATGACAAGATAGACAGATTGAATGCATCGGGAACTCAACGCAGTTGGCAATCTATAAATATAGTTAAACAGTATATGAATGATTATGGACTCTGCGATGCATGGCGTTCTTTTCACCCTGATAGCAAAGAATATTCTTTCTTTTCACATGTGCATCACTCATATTCTCGTTTAGATTATTTCATAGTAAGCAATTCATTGATGACAAACATTTCAGACACTGAGATACACCCTATTGCTGTCAGCGATCATGTACCAGTTACTGTAAATTTAGATTATAAAAAAACAACAAAAATATAAATTGGAGATTAAATACATCACTGCTTCAAGAAGAAGGATTTTTGCAATATTTTAAAAAAGAATGGGCATCGTATTTAGAGTTTAATGACTTGCCAGGAACTTCAGCATGTACACTTTGGGAGGCTGGGAAAACAGTCATGAGAGGTAAAATAATATCCTATTCAACAAATAAAAAGAAAAAAGAAAATAAACGTATTGAGGAATTAGAGAAATCCATTAAACTATTAGAAGGTCTACAAGGAGAGGAAACACAGCAAAAGCTACGCAAATTAAAATTAGAACTAAATGAATATATTGATAAGAAAAATAAATTCTTGATACAAAGACTTAGATTAGATAATTTTGAATACGGTAATAAATCAGGGAGCTTTTTAGCTAATCAACTCAAATTAAACAAAGAAAAAACATCTATATATGGTATTAAAGATAAAGATGGAAATATAATTCATGATGAGGGAAAAGTAAACAATGTTTTTAAAGATTTCTATAAAACTCTATACACTCCACAAATAAATCCATCTAATGAGGATATTAATGAATTCTTGGAGAAAGTAACACTTCCAAAACTAGATATTAGTCAATCATCAAAACTAGACTCACCATTAACTTCAGATGAGCTCCATGAAGCAATTAAAAGCATGCCTAATAAGAAATCTCCAGGTCCTGATGGATATCCAGTAGAATTCTATAAAAAATTCTGGGATATACTGGAACCGATATTTTATAGTGTTACTTGAGTCAGAAGAAAATGGAAGGCTACCAACACATATGAATTCAGCCAACATTAGTCTCTTATTAAAACCAGGCAAAGACCCAGTATTACCTACCAGTTATCGTCCAATCTCTCTTATTAATGTTGATGTTAAAATAATTTGTAAAGTCTTATCTAAAAGACTAGAGAAGATAACTCCTGTTATTATACATCCAGACCAAACCGGATTTATAAAAGGAAGACACTCAAACACAAATACACGAAGATTATATAATGTAATAGAGTATTCGTATTTTAAAAATATTGAAACAGCTATTTTTTCTTTAGATGCTGAAAAAGCATTCGATAGAGTAAATTGGAATTTCTTATTTGCTACCTTAAATAAATTTGGATTTGGGAATTACTTCATTAACTGGTTAAAAATATTATATAGTTCACCAACAGCGTGCGTCAGGACAAATAATCAATTATCTTCAAGCTTCTGTTTACAGAGGGGCACCAGGCAAGGTTGCCCACTTTCACCAGCATTATTTGCTATTTTTATTGAACCTTTAGCAGCAGCAATAAGGCAAAGTGCTGATATTAAAGGCATAAAGGGTAGAAACATAGAACATAAAATTAGTCTTTATGCTGACGATGTTTTGCTTTTTCTTGAGAACTCAGGAAACTCAATATCTAATGTTATAAAGTTAATAAACTCATTTTCAAAAGTTTCTGATTATTCTATAAACTGGACAAAATCTACAGTTCTTCCAATAAATTGCATGTTTAATAATTCTCTTAATGAAAGACTACAATCAGGTAACATTAAATATTTAGGTGTTAATATCTCTCCTAAATTGGAGGATTTAATAAAATTAAATCATATCCCACTATTAAAGAAAATTGAAGACGATCTTACTAGATGGAGATCTCTACCCATATCACTTATGGGAAGAGTTGCCTCAGTAAAAATGATGGTGCTGCCGAGAATAAATTATTTATTCTCAATGATTCCAAATAAACCTTCAACTGAATGTCTAAAAAAGCTAAGTCTGGTCCTCTGGACATTCAAAAACACAAAACAAAACAAAGCAAAAAAAAATTGTAGAAACGTTTCGTCTTTCGTCCGAAAGACTTCCTCAGTCTGAGGTGCTGGGTTCAGCTCAGTCTTATGAATAGCACCCTCTCACAGTGTTACACAATCAGTTGGCTGATGACAGCCGAAACCAGCTGCTCACATGATCAGACTTAGCTTTTTTAGATTATTCTACCTGGATTATTGAGCATGCATCAGGGTACTTCAACTGAATGGTTTAAGTCCCTGGACTCTTCTATATCTAAATTCCTTTGGAAAAATAAAACTCCACGTATTAGTTTAAAAACATTACAGAAATCTAAAGATACCGGAGGATTAGAACTTCCAAACTTTTATTACTACTATTTAGCCAACAGGTTACAATATATATCAAAGTGGTTAAAACCGAATGCACTAGATGAAACTTGGATAGATATAGAACAAACTTTATGTAATAATATTAGGATTTCAGATCTACCATTTATCAGTACAGATTTAAAAAGACATGTCTGCTTTAAGAGCATCAATATTAGCTCATCTCTGACAGCATGGTGGGAGTATCTGAAAATGACAAAGTCTTCACTACTCCCATGTAGACATACACCTCTCTGGAACAATCCTGACATTCAACAAGAAAATAATATGTTAAATTTCCCAGGTTGGAGAATGAAAGGTATTGAATGTCTGGAACACTTATTTGAGGGTATAGACTTTATTCCATTTAATAAATTAATAATACAATATGTTTATGTTTATTGTTTATTAAATTTGTTCTCATTTTTTTTTACAAAAGAAACACAATACAAGACAATCCCATTAATGATACGTACACAATGTAAAAAAATGAAAGGTAGCAGAAAGAAGAATAAATCTTATTATATCTGCCCCTTTTTTCAAACAATCAGATTAAACAATAATAATCTTTCACCAGCAGTACAAAATGACTAACTCTTTCTAATTTTCTAATACTAATACATAACTAATAATTGATACAATACACATTATGCTAATTCATATATATTTTTTCAACAAATTCCTTTTGATCATTTTCTTAAATGTAAACAGTGACTTGGCATTTTTAACTACATTCTCCAAGCCATTCCATAATCTAATTCCCTGGATTGAGGTAGAACGTCCCTTCAAGCTAGTTCTGAATTGTGGTTTTACAAACATCTCTGTCCCCTTAAGATTATAACAACTTTGTCTTTTAACAAAATTCATTTGGATATTTAAAGGTAATTCGTTATTCTGAGCCCTATACATAATTGATAAAATATTATAATCAACCAAATCATGGAACTTCAATAATTTCAGTTGATAAAATAATGTACTGGATGGATGACAGTAATGTTTTCTAGTGATAATTCTTACAGCTCTTTTCTGTAATACAAAAATAGGCTTTGTGATTGTTTTACACGCTTTCCCCCAAACATCAATACAATAGATTAAGTGTGGAACAATGATTGTGTTATACAACAAATACAGAGCTTTATCATTCAATAGGTCTCTGACCTTGTATAGTACTGCAATCGATTTAGCTATTTTTATTCTTACAGAATTTATGTGTTGTTTCCATGTCAGTTTGTCATCAATAATAACACCCAAAAACTTCACCTCACTCACTCTACAAATCTCAACACCCTCAATTTTGAGTGGAACATCAACAGTTTTCTTTTTATTACTGAATATCATGTAATTAGTTTTAATATGACATAGATAATAAATATTTCCTACAATACCAACAAATTAAGTCAATTGTAAAAAAGAAATTTAAGCTTATTAAAACATTGTTGGAAACACCAACATGTGTGTTAGAGTTTATTAATTTTCAACCACCCAAATTATTATCTAAAATATACAAAAAATTGTCTAGAATCGATGACTCGATAGCACTACCTGTTGAAAAATGGGAGTCAGATTTATCAATCAACTTTGAACAAAAAATTTGGTCTCAAGTATGTTCAAATACTTTTAAATTGACTAGAATCTCCAATTTACAATTAATACAATATAAGGTTCTCTATAGAGTACATTATACAGGTCAGCGAATGTTTAAGATGGGCTTTACACCATCTAACAAGTGCTCACAGTGCATAAGTAATACACCTGATGATTATATTCACGCGCTCTGGTTCTGTCCACCCGTTCAGAGGTTCTGGGTACAGGTATGTGAAGACTTGTCTAAATGTTTGAAATTTAATATCCCACTCTCTCCATCTGTTTGCTTATTGGGTATCTTTGAAGATGTTATACTAGAAAAAAATACATCCTATATGCTTTTCACTGCCTTATGCATCGCAAAGAAAACCATACTCGTAAATTGGAAAAATAAAAATAATCTTAGCATTAATCAGTATAAAAATCTTCTGTTAGATCATATTAGTCTTGAAACAGCATCTGCCGACACATCGGATCAATCTATTTGGCATTCTTTGATCGGCTCCGTTACGTAGTGAGGGTGGGGGGTCTGGGATGTGGCCTTGTGGGGCATTGGGGCTGGTGGGGGGAGGTTGGGGTTTGGGGCGCCGGGGGGTTGGGGCTGCTTGGGCGGGGAGGACCCTGTCTTCGACCTGGGGAGGACCGGGGGGGTTCTGGGGGATATCTGCTAGGGACGGCATGCGGGCCCTCGGGTGGTCGGTGGCGGCGGTCATGGGTCGCCGGTCGGTGACCCGGCTGTGCTGGGGTGGTTTCGGGGCGGGTGCCGGGGGCTTGGGACTCTGGGGGCGTGTCGTCCCCGGGCTTGGGCCTGGTGGGGATCGGGGGTCTTGGGCTCTGGCGGGCGGGTCGCCGGGCTATGGGCTGGCTGGCGCTCTGGTGCCCGGCTCTGGCCGGGGGCCCTCGGCTCGCTGGTGGGTTGGGGGTTCATGTGCTGGGGGGTGGGTGTCTGGGGGCGTGACTGGTGGCCAATGGGAGGGGGCGGGCAAACCCAGCCTGGGTGTCTAATGTGTTATGTGTTCTGAAAGTTGTTAATATGAAGGGTGGGTGTAGTATTTCTTCTGGGGTGGGGACTAAGTGGATGTCCTTGATGATGGTCTTGGACTATGCTTGGCCGGTGTGCGGGCCCTGGTTGGGGCCTGTTCTCAGTGCTTCCTGGCTCTGTCGGCGGTTGGGCGGGCGCTCTTGGCCGTGTCGTCCATGTGGGATTTTGTGTCTTCTTGGACGGCGGGCTGACTGCGGTTCGCAGGGGTCGTGGCGGCCCTGGTGGGTGTGGGCTGTTGGTTCTGTTGGCGGCCCTCGGGGCCGTGTCCCTCTCTGGTCTTGGCTCAATGGCCTGGCGGTCGGAGAGGTGTTTCCTTTACCTCGCTCCTTGGGTGGACCTTGGCGAACTGGGGGGGGGGTACGCAGGGTCAGCGGGGGAGCTGACTCGCTGTGGGAGCATTGTTCCTGCAGATATTTTCTCCCCATCCCTCACCACGCACCTCCGCCCTCTTCATCTTAAATTAATACATGTAGGGAATTTGAGTCTCGGGTGTGCTGCAATGGTTTTACATCTCTGTTGTTCAGAACACCTGGGACTCAATTTTATATACACTTTAGACATTCATTCATAAACATCCTCATAAAAGTCACATATAGGGAATGGAATGAGCACTATGGTTATGGGTGGCGGGATGACATCAATCTCGCCCCCATGCCTATGCTCACTCAACATTATGCATTTAGACAATAAGGGCCTGGGTTAGAGTTGGAGTGGAGGGGAAACTGGTACAATGCCAGCCTTTGCTCCTTCTCTTTCCCTTTTAAGTACACTTTACAACAACACTCACCAACAGTACATTTGGGGACGGGGGTGTGTGTGTCGGGGTCTTGATTTGTTAATTTCAATTTTATTTATTTATTTATTATATATATATATATATATATATATATATATATATTATATATATATATATATATATATATATATTATTTATTTATTTTTCTCTTACCCCCCTGGTTGCCTGGCGGACATTCTGGGGGTGGGCCGTCAGGGGTTGTGCTGGGGTGTGGGGGGGTTCGGGGCCTGCGGGTTCGCCGTGGGCGGGGCTGGCAGTGCGCTCCCCCTGGGGCTGCTTGGACTCGGGTGTCCTGTCCTGTCCTGTCGGCAGGGCGCGGGGTGGGCCGGATCTTGGATGTCTGCTACTCTCCACCCCAGAATGAATGGGCCTACCTCCTGGGTTTGGATGTGGGCTGCCCCATGTAGGGAGCAGGTACATGTCTTGGACCTAGGGGGTATAGAGTGTGCATCGGGATTATGAATGGAACGTGTCGTTATTGTTTGTCTTTCTGTGACTGAGGGTGAGGATGAGGGTGGGTCTGAATGAGTGTGTCTGTGTATGAATGTTTAAGTGTCAGGCTGGGACTTGGACTGCCCCCTCTCTGATACTTCTGAGGCTACTTAGTGTCGCGCTCCTGCCACGTGGCCCCCTGGTGGGTGTTCCTCTGCCTGCGGGCGTGCTTGGGGCCCTCACTATCTGGGGTTGGGCGCTTGTCGGCTCGGCCTGGTGGCTGCCTGGTGGGGCTCGTGTCCTCTGGTCCTGTCGGGTCTGGGCCTGAGGGGTGGGCGTCCCCGGTGCCCGGGTCTCGGTGACCGGCCCTGGGGCTATGTCGGTGCAGCGGGCTCCGGCGGGGGCCTGTGTATTGTCGCGGTTGACCCCGGGGGGTCATTGTGTGTGGTCGCTGGTGGGGTTCGTCCGGTTCTTCCCCTTGGTCGGATCTGGGGAGTGGACGAGTGGCTCGTCCTGTTCGGGTGGTCCTGGGGACTCTGGGCTCGGGGTCCTTCCTGGGGTCTTGGGCTTTGATCGCCCCTTCGTCTGTCTCGGGCTTTGGGGGGACGGATCTCTGATGCTTCACAGTCGCTACTAAATGTTCTATTGGAGGAACCTTATTCACTTATGCATGCTCACAACCACACACAAATGGATGCAGGGATGTATATGTAGATATATGCAGATATGTAGATGGGTATATGAATGAATATAAATGTATATGTATGTATACTGTATATATATTTGTAGGTATGGGTATGTGTATTTATAGAAATCTACTGCAAGGTCATGAATATTATCAGTCTTTATGCATGTATGTTTTGTTGCTGTGTTCTGTCATGTGCTTTGCAGGATTGTGGACGGAGGTTGGGTGTGTTTGCCTTGTGCTCTTTTTGTGGATAATTGTTGTTTTGTTGTCTTTCTTTCTTTCTTTCTTTCTTTCTTTCTTTCTTTCTTTCTTTCTTTCTTTCTTTCTTTCTTTCTTTCTTTCTTTCTTTCTATTAAAAATATATTGGAGTGAGAGGATGGCTATAAGGTGTGAAAGGAGGCCATCTATAAATGGAAAAAAAAATATTATAAAGCATAAAGTAGCTGAACGTCTTTCTCCTCACGTGCACGCACACACAAGGATACACTTTTTGCATATCCCTCTCAATCACAGAAAGGACTACAGTATTGTTTAATTCTAAGCATAGTCGAAGCTCACTCAAGCAGATAGTTTTATTCCAGACTTTGTCATTCATAAAATGTAGCAGTTTAGTTTAGACGTACTTTCTTGTTATACTGCTATATAGAATAAAATGAAATACTACTTGAATATAAAATGTACAATAAGATATTGATTCACTTGCAGTTTGGATATAATGACCTTACAAAGTTACCGGTATTTTACTTCTTTCATGTTTGTATTTTTCAGGTGGGAAAATTGTGAGCACATGCAGTGCAAGTTCTGCAGTTTTAAGGCAGACCAGCAAAATCTGATCAGACACTTTGAGCTGCATCACAAAAGACCTCATCATTGGCCGTGTGTCCATTCCACCTGTGTTTGTGTCTTCAAAACTCAGAGAGCTTTGAAATTACATCTGTCCAGATTTCATAGAAAAGGTGAATCTTTTAACCAGTCCAGCATTACTTTTAAATGTGAATTTTGTGATTTTCAAGATTTGTGCTTAGAAAGAGATATTTTTAAACATCTTGGAAGTCACCTTAAGCTTCAGGAAACTATTAGATGCCCCCTTTTAAGCTGTGAATTTAAAACGAACAACTATTCAACATTCAGCTCACATAAAAGCAGAAAACACACACACACACACACACACACACACACACACAAAAACGCAACCGGTGACATTAGGACTGTGATTCTGTGTAATGCTAGTAACACTGCTGACATTACTGAACAAAGTGAAGCCTTATCACCTGTTCATGATGATTCCAGTCATGCATCAGAAGAAGACGCAACAGAGCTTTTAGAATCTGTTTCTTATGAAATAATAGAGCACAAGATTAATAATAATAATAATAATGAATCTAATTTATAACGCACTTTTCACTAATAAAAATCTCAAAGTGCTACAAAGTGCAACAAAATCAAAGGTCAAATAAAACAAGTGATAAAACAAGTAAAATCAACAATAATATCAACTAAGATCAAAGATAAAATCATGTGGAGTCAGAGTAGGCTCGCTTAAGTCCTGTGCTCCAGCATCAACGTGTGGCATGGAGGCTGCACAGTTGAAGAGAGGAAAGCTCTACAGAGAGTGGTGAAGGCTGCACAGAAGTCTGTTGGAGTCAGTCTCCCCACCATCACAGACATTTACACCTCCAGATGCAGGAAAAGAGCCACCTGCATCATGAAAGACCTCACTCACCCAGCACACTCACTCTTTGCCCCACTCCCCTCAGGACGGAGGTTGAGGAGCATCAAATGTAGAACCACTAGACTGAGGAACAGCTTCTACCCTGAGGCTGTTAGACTCATGAATAAATAAATAATAAGAATAAACACTGCAAAATATCACATCATGCTGATGCTGATCTGTTTTCTTGTTGCTGTGTTCATCTGTGACCATCTGCTCATACAGACTCATGTTCGTGCTGCTGTTTATAATGATGTTTTTCTACTACATTAGGGCTTAGTGTATTACTAGTTGATGTTTCTCTTAGTTAATCCTAGATGTTATTACTGTTTTTCTCTTGCATTTGTTGTTGGATGTAACTGGGACCCCGTGTACATAATCTCGTTTTCATCACATGTACCACATGCGGTGCAAATGACAATAAAGACTCTCTGACTCTCTCTGACTCTCTGACTCTGACTTAAAAAGAAAGGTCTTCAAGCCGCTTTTAAAGTCAACCAGTGACTGTGGAGCTCTCAGGCAGTCAGGGAGAGAGTTCCATAGGCGGGGGGCAGCCACACTGAATGCCCGGTCTCCCATGGTCCTTAATTTGGTTCTCGGAATGTGAAGGAAATTACTGTTCTGTGACCGTAGAGACCGGATGGATGAATATGGTGCAAGAATGTCCTTTAGATAATCTGGTGAAGTTCCATGTAAGCATTGATGTGTAATGAGAGCAGTTTTGTACTGAATTCTGTAGGAGACAGGAAGCCAATGAAGGTTATGGAGAATGGGCATAATATGTTCAAATTTACGAACTCTCAACAAAATCCTTGCTGCACTGTTTTGAATATATTGAAGCTTCTGAAGGTTTTTGCCAGGGATTCCAATAAACAGGGAGTTGCAGTAGTCGAGCCTGGAGGAGACAAAAGCATGGACGAGCTTCTCAGCATCAGAAAAAGTTAGGGATGGGCGAAGTCTGGAGATGTTTCGAAGATGGAAGAAGCAGGTTTTAAACAGATGCTTAATGTGATTTTCAAATGTAAGATGAGAGTCCATTTTTATTCCAAGATTTGTAACAGAGGTGGAGAGGGGGATGTCTTGTCCAGAAAAGGAAATTGTTGTTATAGTAGATGTTTGTACCTGGTGAGGGGTGCCAATCAGTATGGTCTCAGTCTTGGAGCAGTTTAATTGAAGAAAGTTCTGATTCATCCATGCCCCTATTTCCTCCAGATTGCTAGTAGATTGCTACTCTCTTTCTTTCTATGCAAACTTTTTTTTACGTGTCTCGTTTTGCAGTTCAAAAATAGCTTGTGGACAGTGATGGCATAGTTACATTGAAAAAGTAACTTAGTTACGTTACTGATTAGTCCTTGGGAAAAGTAACTTAGTTAAGTTACTGATTACTTGATTTGGAAAGTAACTAAGTTAGATTACTAAGTTACTTTAATACCACTTTTGGCCGCTAGGGGTAGCAATACCACTTTCATTTTTTTGTACTTCATTGTGTGTTTTATGAGTGTGGACAAAGTCAAACACTAAAGCTGTTTAGAAAAAGTTTATGTTGTTTATTTTCTTAAAGGGACAGAAATGTTTGTGAAACCTTGTTTTCGTACCAGTTTGAAGGAGCGGTGTACAATAATTCAGGGAATAAGATTGTGGAATGGTCTGGAAGAAAATGTTAAAACAGCCAGATCTCTGTATATATTTAAGAGATTGTTAAAAGGGATTTTTTTGAAAGAATATGAAAAACTAGCATAAGAATTTATATGAATCATTGTTTGAGTTGATGTAGTCTTTAATTTGATGATGTAGTTAACTTTGTTCTTTGGTAAATTATTGTTGTATCTTTGGGTAAAAGGGGAAGAGATTATAAGATTATTCTTCATCTGCTGCCTTTCATTTTATTTTGAAGGTATGTTTTTTTATTTTTTTGAGTTGTTACTTGATTTTAATGAAATGAATAAAATTTAAATAAATAATAAATAAATAAATAAAAAGACTTGATTTCTAAACTTAAAAATATTTAGATCACAGATCAAAAGTTTAAACTGAGAGAATGTATCATTTTAAGGTAAAAATATGTTGTTTCAAAATTTCATAGCGTCAACAAATCCCAAAAAAGTTGGGACAAGTCTATTTTTACCCTGATTGACACTGGCTCCACGGTAACGCTAGTGAGGCCTGATGTGGTACCAGGCTGGACTCGGATCCAACCCACCACAGTGCAGCTGCGCACAGTCACAGGGGACATGGCACCTATGAAGGGGAGGGGGACAATGACTGTTAATGTGGGTGGCCGATCTATCACCCACCCTGTGTGGGTAGCAGATGTGCAGGACATGTGCATATTGGGGCTGGACTTTTTAAGGGCTGCGGGGTGCCAGTTGGATTTAGGTGTGGGGACATGGAGTTTTAAGGAGGGCCCTCTCATTCCACTGTTACCCACAGCTCCTGATCACGCTCTTATGGGTCCTGTGGCCCGCTACACGGAACCTCAGGTCGCAGCTGTCAAGCACACCTCCCCTCAGCCCAGCCAGATTGCTGCCACCATGGCCCCCGCACCTGCGAGTCCTATGCCCCCAGTGTGGGTGCCCCAGAAGAACCGAGACTATGTGTGGACTGAACAGTGCCAGGGAGCGTCTGGCCGTCTGCGGCAAACTCTGACTGAGTCCCCAGTCCTCGCTCCTGCAGACCCCTCCCTCCCTTTCATCCTCGAGATGGATGCTAATGGCGTGGGGGCCCGATCCCAGCAGAGTGACTCGGTAATCTGCAGAGGGCTGCAGGTGGTCGGCACAGACAGCTGGAGGCACCAACAGGAACAGGACCCCGGTATCCAGCCTATGTTGCAGTGGGTGGAGAGACAACTGAAGCCACCATGGGAGGAGGTTGCTAGGCTCTCGCGGGCAACTAAAAGAAAAAATGGCGCCGTTGTTTATGGTCCGCCGTCTACATGCTCTCCTGAACTTTTTACTGTTGTTCGTGTTTTGCCTTTTTTCCATTGACGATGCATCCTCGCTTCTGGTCTCTGAACATTCAACTCTTCTAAATATACGAGACTCGCTAATCAACGCACCGGCTACGGACAGATCAAAAGTCAAAGTCAAAGTCAACTTTATTGTCAGATCTGCAATATGTACTGTACAGGACATACACAGGACCGAAATTGCGTTTCTCTCAGTCCCTCGGTGCAACAGTAAACATCTAAACATTGAGACATCTAAACATTGAAACACTGAAACATATAATAATAGACATAAGCATAAAATAGTAAAACTAACTGTAGGAGCCATATAAAGGACCAGAAGTTTAAAAGAAATGTTTATTTTTGTTGCCTGAATTGATTCTGTGAGTTACAGCCAGGTTCTATTGTTTGAAGAAAAATAAGCATTTGGAATTCTATGCTGTTGAAGCTTATGACGTGGCGCCTTCTGATTGGCTGTTTAAACGGGTATAAATATGACATAAGCATTCGTTTATTCAGTAGAAGTCTGGCACCCGAAGAGTAACACAGTCTTTTGACCGTCAGTTTCTATTTGTTTTGAATCTGTATGCCTTTTTTTGTGTATATTTTTATTAAGTTCAGTAAAGACACAAATATAATCGCTGGATTCAAGACCTC
>JBBPBX010001750.1:0-25067 GCA_038048925.1 Garcialebias charrua | reverse complement strand
TCTCCTCCTACATGTCTTTGCGTGAGTGCAGCTACAGTGTGCGCTCTCAGGACATGATTACCTGCAGTGTTCCGTCAGTGAGGACTGAACTTGGAAAAAGGGCCTTCTCCTACTCCGCTCCTGCTTCATGGAATATCTTACAAAAAGATCTGAAGCTCTCGACCTTGACTTCTCTAAATGGTTTTCAGAATCTGTTGGAATCCTGGCAAAAACCAATGCAGATATGTTCTTGTTTTTGATTTTACACATCTACCTTATAATGTTTTGCTAGTTTTTGATACTTTGTTTAAAAAATAAATCTGTATTTCTCTCTTATGTTTTTCTATTGCTTATTGTCTAAGGAAATTCTACCATTGCTGTTCATCATTCTTTAGTTTGTAGCAGGTCGCTCTTGTAAATGAGTCCATGAGGCTCAATGAGATTTACCTGACTAAATAAAGGTTGAATGAAAAATATATATACAGACCCTTTCCAAAAAATTTGAATATCATGGAAAAGCTGTTTAACTTCCATAATACCATTCAAAAAGTTAATATTTAATAGATGATAGATTCATGAACCACAATTTAAACAATTTCAAGTATTTATTTGTTTATTTCTTTTACCTAATCTGGGCTTCCAGTTCATGAAACACACAAAAACAGGATTTCAAAAAAATTAGAATACAGTACTGAGGAGAAATCAGTCCAAATGTTGCAGGGCATGAATGTTTTAAACCGTGTGGCACACTAATCATCTACTAAACTCAAAGCACCTGCACAGGTTTCCCCAGGTGTCATTTAACTGCTTCAGTTTGGTTCAATACAGGGAAGACTGCAGACATAACAACTGGCCAGAAGACCATCATTGATACGCTCCATAGGATGGGTAAGCCACAAAAGTTCATAGCTAAGGAGGCTGGCTGTTCACAGAGTGCTGTGTCCAAGCATATCAATGGAAAGTCTAGTGGAAGGGCAAAATGTGGCAGGAGAAGATGCATCAGCAAAAGAGATGACCGTGGTAACTCCCAGGCAATGCCACAGGCTGATTGCCTCAATGTCACGTCACATAGAGGCAGTGATAAAGGCAAAGGGATTCCCAACCAAGTATTGAATATTGACATATCCTTTTGAAAGTACCATATTTTAATTGATTTGTTGTGATCCTAATAACTTTATTTTTTCCTTCAAAAACTGAGTAATGTGGGATGATGTATTCACAGTATTTAATTTTTTTTTTAATCCTGTTTTCGTGGGTTTCATGAGCTCGAAGTTCAAATTATGTAAAAATAAACAAATACTTGAAATGGTTTAAATTGTGGGCCTTGAATCTATCATCTATTAAAGATCAACTTTTTGAATGGTATTATAGAAGTTAAACAACTTTTCCATCATATTCTAATTTTTGGTTAAAAAAAATTATATATATATACTGTATATACAGTATATATATATATAGTGGGGCCCGTCTTGGATTTTAAAGTAGCAACCCACTTTTCAAAAGGAACCTTTCTTACGCTTAAATGTAGCCACACACCAAAATAAAAGTTGGTACCTCATTTTTCAAGTTATTGCACCCACAACATTCACAGATGGACAGACATATTTCCCAAGTCCCCCTTTTCATTCTGTGACAGGGAATAAAGATAAAATTCAAAGAGCCAAACTAAAATGTTTTGCTTAATCTGTTGCCAAATTACATTAAAAAACGTTTTATTTAAGGTTCTGTATTTAGGGCCACAGATATATTTTTGCATAAAGTTTTGTTCCTTCATTGATTTAAAGCTTTTATTGAAAAGGTTAAAAAAGAAACGCTAAAAGTAAAATTCTGCACCACTAGGTGGTGATAACATCTTCATAACCAACATATCAAAATACAAAAAAAAAGAAAAGTAAAAACTTTTATCTTGGCTAAAGATTCTCCCAAAACAATTGTAGCTTTTGTTATTCATAGCATTTTACAAACTTCACAGTTTATTTTCATCTACACGGCATCCAAAACTGTATTCCTGTACATTTTGTGCCCACCCACATCATACAGTTCTGAACTCACCCCGTTTATTCATTCATTCATTCAACCTTTATTTAGTCAGGTAAATCTCATTGAGCCTCGAGGGCTCATTTGCAAAAGTCTTATCTGCTGAAGAGCACATTTGAAATGAAAGAAATTAATACTCTGATGCATGCTCAATAATCCAGGTAGAAAAATCTAAAAAAGCTAAGTCTGGTCCTCTGGACATTCAAAAAATAAAACAAAACAAAGCAAAAAAAATGTAGAAACGTTTCGTCTTTCGTCCGAAAGACTTCCTCAGTCTGAGTTGCTGTGTTCAGCTCAGTCTTATAAATAGCACCCTCCCACAGTGTTGCACAACCAGTTGGCTGATGACAGCCTGAAACCAGTTGCTCACATGATCATTGTTAGGCTGATGGCCCTCCTTGATCATGTGAGCAACTGGTTTCAGGCTGTCATCAGCCAACTGGTTGTGCAACACTGTGAGAGGGTGCTATTTATAAGACTGAGCTGAACACAGCAACTCAGACTGAGGAAGTCTTTCGGACGAAAGACGAAACGTTTCTACATTTTTTTTGCTTTGTTTTGTTTTATTTTTTGAATGTCCAGAGGACCAGACTTAGCTTTTTTTAGAAAGAAATTAATATTTTCGTTTTAAATTAGATGTTTTCCATCAGAGAAGAGACGTCTTGCAAGTGTCAAAAGTACAACTCTAGCTCTCAAGACAATTTGGAGATGCCCATAAGGATATCCAGACAGCTTTGAGATTCCTGCAGTAACTTTAAACAATTTTTAAAGAATAATTTTTAATACAATTGTTTTGAACATGTTTAAAATTCAAATGACAGGACTGCACGGCTCTGCAGATCATGAGAAGATAGAGAACTCTCCACAAACGCTTTGAGACATTTGGAAACTTGTTGAAAGAGCTCGGATACCCAGCGAGATACTGGTTTTACTTTTCCAAACTCTGCCATCGTGTGCAGAAAAAAATTAACGAATGAAATGAAATATTGTTTAAAAAATCCGAGCCACAATTGTTAGGGGAGAACATTGAGCCGAGTTCAGAATACAGTATACTTCTTGTATTTTCATATCTGGATAACATATTGACCAGCTGGATGGCAGCTCTGGTAGAATTCCTGCTTTTAGTCAGGATCAGTGTTTTCTGTGGAAGTGTAGTTATCAAACCACAGATAAATAATTTCAAGTGACTGGTGGTGTGAATACCTGAAGAGTTTGTACTTGGAGCTGAAGGCCTTGGGACAATGTGGCTGTGAGCAGTGGAAAGGTTTCTCTCCCGCGTGACTCGAGGTGTGAAGCCGGAGCTTCTCCGGTGAGGCAAACAGAGCCCCGCACACCAGACACTCGTTCCCACTCACTCTTCCTACTTCCACTCCTTCCTCTTCCCTCTCTTTCTCCGTCCGTGGCAGCGGGGCGGCGCTCTGGAACAGCTTGGCGGCAGTGCGTCGTCCCTCTTCCTCCGGTGTCAGTGCAGTAATACGGTGTGAGGCATCGGCGGCAGCAGCTGCCATGGCAGCCTTAGAGTGCCGCTGCCATGAAAATTCACCTGCGGTCCCCCCCTGCCTCGCAGGCTCAAAGTGGGAATCTGGGCGTGGGGGTCGTTGACAACAGTTACTTGAAGCTCAAAGGTAAGGCCAACGATCCAGTGGAAGCATTGAGGAAGGCCAAAACCTGTGGTGAGATTTAAAAAAAAAAGACAAGTTGGGATCCTGAAACTGAACTTGTATCTTTAAACAAGATGCATGTCACCAGCTGCCATGCAGAACAAAACTTCAAAGATCTTTTAGCTCCTGGAGTGATGACTCCCAGCTATCTTCCATTCTCCAACACTCATTCCAGATTCAGGTCTCGAGGGCAGCAGCTGGAACAGTGAAGTCCAGACATCTCTTTCCACAGCCACCTCTTCAAGATCTTCTGGGAGGACAGGCAAGAGACAGTCTATCCAGCGTGTCTTGTGTCTTCTCCCAGTTGGATATCCTCAAAGCACCTCCCTAGGGAGGCACCCAGGAGCATCCTTACCAGATGTCTGAACCACCTCAACTGGCTCCTCTCGATGTGGAGGAGCAGCGGTTCTACTCAGAGTCTCTCCTGATAACTGAACTTCTCACCCAATCTCTAAGGGAGAGTCCAGCTCTGCAGAAGAAACTCATTTCAATCTCCTGTATCTACGATCTCGTTCTTTCGGTCACTACCCAGAGTTCATGACCATAGGTGAGGGTAGGAACGTAGACTGACCCATTAACAAAACGCTTTACCTTGCAGTTGAGCAACAGCTTGGCACAGCATACACAACACTCTCCCCTCACTTGGGAACAAAACCCTGAGATAATTAGACTCTTGGACTTGAAAAAGCCCCTCACTCCTGACCTGGAGAGGGCGGTCCACCCTTTTCCGACTGAGGACCGTGGTCTCAGATTTTAAGGTGCCGATCTTCATCCCAGCTGCACACCACTCCAATGAGATCTGAAGATCACGCCAACAGGACCGCCTCATCCTCAAACAGTCAGTAGAAAAGGCTAGTAACGGGTCACCTCACGCAAAAACTAAATTTACCTGCTGATCAGAGTCCGTGAAGTTCCTACTCTGTGACTCGGAGTCAGTCGCTCCTCTCCTTTACGTCTCCTCCTCCTCCTCCTCACCCTGTTCCAACAGCTACAGCTGGCGGTGAGTGGGACATACTGTTCAACATCTTCACCGTCCTGTAAAAGAGAGAAAACACAACGGGTGAATCAAAAGCTGTAACTAAACACACAATTCAGCTCAGTTTTATGGTATACGGCGTTTCTGTCAAAATTCATCTGTACTGTTCCTGCAACATGAGTTCTACTTTAATAACATTTAAAAGTGTTTCAAACTATCAGATCCTTAACTTGGTGAATTTTACAGATATTGGGTTCAGTGTGGAAGTAGCCGATGAACCTCTGGATGGACCTGATTAAACTTTCAGAACGTAACAGTATTTTAGCCATTTCGACTAGGGCTGAACAATTACGGTAATTGCATTTGCAATAAAATTGCGATATGATAAAACGGATTTTCTAATCGCGAAGGCTGCAATTTGATTGGTCACATGACCTGGTTAAGTGACTTGTGAGTGAGTGGAGAAAACCAGAGTAGGGAGCGGGAGAAGTCAACATTGCGTTTTATTTTTTTTTTTTTTTTTTCCATTTATAGATGGCCTCCCTTCACACCTTTTAGCCATCCTCTCACTCCAATTATTTTTTTTTAAAGAGAGAAAGAAAGAAAAGAGAAAGTAAGACAACAAATCAACAATTATCAACCAAAAAAGCACAAGGCAAACACACCCAACCTCCGTCCACAATCCTGCAAAGCACATGACAGAACACAACAATGGAACCTACATGCATAAAGACTAATAATATTCATGAGCTTGCAGTAGAATTCTATAAATACACATACCCATATCTACAAATATATATATACAGTAGTATACATACATATACTTTTATATTCATTTATATACCCGTCTACATATCTACAAATATATATATACAGTAGTATACATACATATACTTTTATATTCATTTATATACCCATCTACGTATCTGCATATATCTATATATACATCCCTGCATCCATTTGTGTGTGGTTGTGAGCATGCATAAGTGTATAAGGTTCCTCCAATAGAACATTTAGTAGCGACTGTGAAGCATCAGAGATCCGTCCCCCCAAAGCCCGAGGCAGACGAAGGAGCGATCAAAGCCCAAGACCCCAGGAAGGACCCCGAGCCCAGAGTCCCCAGGACCGCCCGAACAGGAAGAGCCACTAGCCCACTCCCCAGATCCTACCAAGGGGAAGAACCGGACGAACCCCTACCAGCGACCACATACAATGACCCCCCGGTGTCGCCCGCGACAAATTCACAGGCCCCCGCCGGAGCCCGCTGCACCGACGTAGCCCCAGGGCCGGTCACCGAGGCCCGGGCACCGGGGACGCCCACCCCTCAGGCCCAGACCCGACCGGACCAGAGGGCACGAGCCCCACCAAGCAGCCACCAGGCCGTGCCGACAAACGCCCAAGCGCCCAACCCCAGATAGTGAGGGCCCCAAGCACGCCCGCAGGCAAGGGAACACCCACCAGGGGGGGCCACGCGGCAGGAGCGCGACACTAAGTAGCCTCGGAAGTATCAGAGAGGGGGCAGTCCAAAACCCAGCCTGACACTTAAACATTCATACACAGATATACTCATTCAGACCCACCCTCATCCTCACCCTCAGTCACAGAAAGACAAACAATAACGACATGTTCCATTCATAATCCCGATGCACACTCTATACCCCCTAGGTCCAAGACATGTACCTGCTCCCTGCGTGGGGCAGCCCACATCCAAACCCAGGAGGTAGGCCCATTCATTCTGGGGTGGAGAGTAGCAGACATCCAAGATCCGGCCCACCCCGCGCCCTGCCGACAGGACAGGACACCCGAGTCCAAGCAGCCCCAGGGGGAGCGCACTGCCAGCCCGGCCCACGGCGAACCCGCAGGCCCCGAACAAGAGAAAAATAAATAAATAATATATATATATCCGCTCATTCTCAATCAGTTCATCTGGACAGTTTCAATATATATATATATATATATATANATATATAAATACATAAATAAATACATAAATACATAAATAAATACATAAATAAATAAATAAATAAAATCGAAATTAACAAATCAAGACCCCGACACACACACCCCCGTCCCCAAATGTACTGTTGGTGAGTGTTGTTCTAAAGTGTAATTAAAAGGGAAAGAGAAGGAGCAAAGGCTGGCATTATACCAGTTTCCCCTCCACTCCAACTCTAACCCAGGCCCTTATTGTCTAAATCAGGGGTGTCAAAGTCAAATACACCGAGGGCCAAAAAAACAAATTTGCTACAAGCCAAGGGCCGGACTGGTTCAATGTTTATTATAAGGAGGTGATATAAGTTTTTTTTCTTCTTTCTGCACTCTTTTCATTCAATGTTTTTTTTTTTTGATGAATTTGTTTTATTTTGTCTCTTTTAAATGAATGAATAAATGAATTAAATAAAATATTAAATAAAGCCTCAATAAACACTTATGATCAATAATTCATGTGAATAATGCAGAATACCATCCTGATTTATGATCAATAATCCAGGTGAATAATGCAGAATTATAAACGCTTCTTTCATAACTTCTCCATCACTGAAAGACTTCTTATGTTGAGCGAGGATGCGGCTAACCAGGTAGGAGGCGATCGTAGCAGTTTACCTTTTGTGCTGGGCCGAGTGAAGATCGATTGCTGGGCTGCAAGCTTGTTTTTTAGCTCCCGCATGTTCTGAGTCCGTAAAGAACTTTTAGGAGGGACAGCTGTCTCAAACAGTTTGTGCGTCATCTTGAAATGCCGCTTCAAGTTACACTTTTTGGGTAAGGCAACGCTCGAATTACAGATGAGGCAAATAGACTTCGAATTAGAATAAACAAAAAAATACTCCTCCTCCCACTCTGTGTGAAAATAATAAGTTTTCGTTTGCTTGTTCGCTAGTTTTGCATCCATGTTTACTGCGTACTGACATTCACTCCATAGCGCTCTCACGCACGATAGCTCCACTGCTGTCTTAAAGTCTCGTGATTCACCGCACCCAAAACTCGCGAGACTATGTCTGTGAGAAAACAAGATGGGGAGGGCTGAGGAAAGCGTTGCTGCGCATTGGAATATGGTCACTCCTCCCACCCCCCACCTCCACCACTTCTGCCGGAGTTAGAATGAAGCTGAGCAGCGGACATTTCACCTTGTTAACAGCTGAGAGCCGGCTGCCGGTGTTCTGTGGCTTGCGGGCCGGCTCTAATAGTTATTAAATATCATCCAGGGGGCCATAAATAATTGCTTCGCGGGCCGGATCTGGCCCCCGGGCCGCCACTTTGACATATGTGGTCTAAATGCATAATGTTGAGTGAGCACAGGAATGGGGGCGAGAGTGATGTCATCCCGCCACCCATAACCATGTGCTCACTCCGTTCCCTATATGTGACTTTTATGAGGATGTTTATGAATGAATGTCTAAAGTGTATATAAAACTGAGTCCCAGGTGCACTGTACAACAGAGATGTAGAACCATTGCAGCACACCCGAGACTCAAATTCCCTACATGTATTAATTTAAGATGAAGAGGGCGGAGGTGCGTGGTGAGGGATGGGGAGAAAATATCTGCAGGAACCATGCTCCCACAGCGAGTCAGCTCCCCCGCTGACCCTGTGTTTTAACCGGTTGCACAATGACGACAGGCTCGACAGAAGCTGATACATCTGAAAGTTTGGTACCAAAGAGGGGCAGCACGTCCGTTGATGGCTATAAAAAAACAAGATGCTGTGCAACAACGACATGTATTGTGCAGAACCTGCCTTGCTGCTGTTGCTACCTCTTGAGGTAACACCACAAATCTTTATCAACACTTAAAAAAACACCACAAAGCCATTTACAATGGTTGCATGGCTAGAACGTCAACGACCAGTGCTTCAACTTCAAGTAAGCAAAGTAGCAGCCGACAGGGATCACTGACCGAACTGTCCGAAGGTATTACTCTGTATGAACAAAATTTGAAACGGCACATGGAAATAACTCGAACAGTAACAGAGTTCATAGTGAAAGACATGATGCCCGTTAATATAGTGACCTGGTCTGGGTTTACAGCTTTGGTAAACTCAATGGACAAGCGATACAGGATACCCTCGCACATTTTAGCCAAGTTGCTATGGAGCTATACAAAAAATGTAGAAACAAAGTTGCAGCGGAGCTGATAACAATCTGCTTGTGTTCGTTGAAAAACACATGAGATGAAGACATTGAAAAATAATCTCATATTAAATCACAATATTGAGATAAAAGATCGTGATTAGAATATTTTCCAAAATCGTTCAGCCCTAGAACAGATACTACCGTAGTTTATTTTGTGTTCACTGAGTTTGAATTCCCAGAAAATAACGAGTTGGTTAAAGCAGATTCTCTTTATGTTTTTTGCACTTTATTTTTTATGATGTTACTGGCTGGAAAGCAGTAAGTTAAAAATTTTTATATCTAATTTTTCACATTTATTTATTAACTGTCATGTGAAGTTCAGACAGTAGTTAGGAAGACAGTAGTTAGGAAGTTCACTTAACATGTTTACTATTATGTTTATGAAACAAGAAAACAGAAATTGTGAAAAGAAAAGGCATAGATTTGTTTGATTTATTGTAATCTCTGCTTTAAATAAATCTGACATTGTTTATTATAAAACAGATAAGATTTATTGCGTCTGTTTGTTGAAAAATTCTTGAGAAGATATTAAAAAAATAATCGCGTTTTAAATCGCAATTAGATTATTTTCCCAAATCGTTCAGCTCTAATTTTGACAGATATTGGGCTAAAATTTGGAGTATCAGACTGATTCCCATCCCACTCCAAGCTAGAGGTCGGCAGACATGTATCTATTTATTAAATCTTTTTTTTTTGACCAGTGCTGATCTTTAGAAATCAAAGCAGCCAATGCCCCATATAAACAATACTATTTTTTTCTTTAGCCAAATATAACAGTAATGATTTAATGTAAATAAACCTACCAGTATATTTAACACCAGTTAGGAGAACTTGTACACCTAGAAACCATCTACAGAAGACCATCTCACATAAAAAAATAAATAATTATGGGCTACTGGAGCTAGTTTTAGCTGCTGCTGTTACACGTTCATGTTCCTACTTGGTAAATGATTAAGTATTGACACAATTTTGTAGTGGACCTAACCGTGGTCAACTGAGATGCTGATATGCTTTGAACTGTTCCAGTGATGCTTTTACTGACCCTTTCAGTAAAACAGACATTTACACAGTTTAGTCCTTTTTAGTTTGAATCAAAGAACAGATTCACTCACAAAGACACTATTACTACTCTTTTAATTGTGTTCTAATACAAATGTATTCTGAAGTATCACTGATGGAAAGTGTCATTTCTGGTCAAATACTCAAGACAATTAATTTCCTTTAAACTATTTCTTCTTCTCCTCCTATTTCCTTCTCCCTTTATCTCATTCTAAGCTGGTAACTACATTTTAAGCTAAGAGCCTACAGATAAAAAGTAATACTGACATCCTCATTACTTATGTCTGTTGTTTACAATTAAGTTTGCTGATGAGTTTAATTTGTAAGAAATTGAAATCAATCAATCAAGTGTACATTGGAGTTAATTTTAGTTGATTTATTTTAAATAAAAGGTAGTGTCTCTGGCATACCGACTAAAATCAACGTTTCATTGTCACTTTATGGCTTCTGGTTTATTGTCCATCATTATGGTCACAGAGTGTTATGGTAATCTTTAAAGAAAAAGAATCTGTGAATTACTATTCAACCTGAGTAAGTAATTAATTAAGGTAAAGTGTGTCAGTTTAATACTGACCCACTAAAGATCCCTTACAAAAAGTAGCGATAGCTGTCGTCTGTCGTTGACTTGGTTTTTCTCCATTTTGAGTGCCAAAACGTGTGAGATCTGCAAAGTGATGGCCATATGCTTCCTTTAACAGCTGCTAGTTTTTATACTATTATAGTAATAATAAATATATATATATATATATATAATAAAAAAATACTGGCTGTAAAACATAATAGTAATATTTGTGTTTCTGAATAAATCCTGTACAATAGGTGATGCATTTTTGGAATACCAAAATATGGTGAAACTGGTATTTCTGCTTAAATTTAACATGTCCACTTTTTATATTATCTGTTTATTAAAGGTTCAGTATGTAATTTCTGGAACACGCTGGAACTTAGGAAAATTTTGAACAGACACGTTTCTGGTCCCTCCCCCTCAGAGCCATATATGGCTCTGTTACCCTTGCTCTGCTGAAATTCAAATTCAAGCTCTGTTTTTATTGGCTGATTCAAATTCAAGCTCTGTTTTTATTGGCTGGTTACAAACTCTGTTTTTATTGGCTGGTTAACGGCGTGTCACTGTGGCTTTTTAGAAATGCTTTTAGAGAAGCAAGGGGACAATAGTTTTTTTCAGAGATTACTTGTCTAAAATCAGTATGTCAGGAGGTAGTGACAGAGTGAAGAAATATGTTAAAAATATATTGTTAGAAAAGTTACATACAGGTCCTTTAACTAGAAAAATCCAACTGAGCTCACATACATCACTTTTTTTTTAGTGAAAGCAGCCTAAACATGCATGTTTTTGGACAGTGAGCAAAAAATCTGGAGTACCCAGAAAAAAAAAACGGGGCTTGAACCCAGGACCTTCTTCTTGTGTACTAACCGTGCTAACCACTAATCCATCGTGCTGTGGTCGTAAGCTATTTGAAAACTTAAATCTTATTTAAACTTTCTAGAGGGAGCTGAACAGAAAACCTGACAAGACAATAAGTCAAGAAAAAGAAAGTTCTCCGTCTCCGGTCAGAACTCGAGTCAACACGTTAAGATGAAGTTCAACGTGAAAGCTCGTTCCTCGCCGTGTGTCTGCAGATGACAGATCTGCTCACAAAGCCAGCTTTGTGTGTGTGTGTAGTGTACATGTATGTACTTGTTATGAAACAGGATAAGACTCTTGTAAGACACACGATAACCCCCAGGGTACGAGGATGTAGGGACGAGTCCGTCACCCTGGATCCAACACAATCCTGACAACAAGAACAGCTTTTGAGTCAAAACTAACAGAAACCTGCACGAAAGCAGCTGCTGACCAACTTTTTTTTTTTTTTTTACACGCGTTTCTGAAAAAGCAAACAAACTCTGGTTCGTGTGCGTCCTTATCCCTTATTTACCCTCAGTGACCCGTACGACCCCCTGCCCTTCCAGCTAAGTCCAAGGTCGAGAAGACAGAATGCCGCTCCGAGCCGGGCGTCGGCCACGGTAATACGGTAATACGGTTGTATGTAAGAGCGTGAAACAAGTTGCACAATCTCAAGACGCCGTCTTTTCTGTGCGAAAGATCAAAAACTGGTGAAAGACGGCAAATCTTTGGAATGCGCTCTGTGCAGTTTCAGAGGTGCTTCTTGTGATTATTTACGTAGAAAATAAGAGCAGACTTGTGCATCCAGATTGTCTAAAGGCACGTATGCACAACCTGTTGCGTCACTTCCTAAAGTATAAAAATAGATTGCAACATTTTTCCAGATCTGGATGAGCATGAGGAGAAAAAAGTACAAGACATTTTTTTATTTGAGACTAATTTATCAGAGTCAGAGTCAGAGAGAATTTATTGTCATTTGCACCGCATGTAGTACATGTGTTGAAAACGAGATTATGTACACAGGGTCCCAGTTACATCCAACAACAAATGCAAGAGAAAAACAATAATAACATCTAGGATTAACTAAGAGAGACATCAGCTAGTAATACACTAAGCCCTAATGTAGTAGAAAAACATCATTATAAACAGCAGCACGAACATGAGCAGATGGTCACAGATGAACGCAGATAGTCACAGATGAACGCAGCAACAAGAAACAGATCAGTATCAGCATGATGTGACATTTTGCAGTGTTTATTCTTATTATTTATTTATTCATGAGTCTGACAGCCTCAGGGTAGAAGCTGTTCCTCAGTCTAGTGGTTCTACATTTGATGCTCCTCAACCTCCGTCCCGAGGGGAGTGGTGCAAAGAGTGAGTGTGCTGGGTGAGTGAGGTCTTTCATGATGCAGGTGGCTCTTTTTCTGCATCTGGAGGTGTAGATGTCTGTGATGGTGGGGAGACTGACTCCCACAGATGTTTAAAGTTGAGCATTTAAAATTTTCTCTAAAAATGAATAAATATTACAAAGAATGTAGCTGCAATAAAGCCACATGTTCTGCCACCATGTGGTCACTCGGAGGTGTAAAGACATATCTAGTAGACCTGTCACAATAACAAGTTTTACTGGGCAATAAATTGTCAGAAATTATTGCGATAAACTATAATATTGTTTAAAATTTGACAATAATTAGTAATTATTGTCAAATTTAAGAAGAAATGTTCAATTGGTTTTGTGTGTAGTACTTTTTTGACCACTAGATGGCAGTATAAGACTGTTTGAACTAAGGATGGATAGTGAGGGAGCGAGCAGTGTCTCTATGAAAAATGGGAGGGAGGCCCCTTGACGTGACATGGGCTGTCTCTTGTCGGTTCTCAAAACGGCGGATGCTCTGTGTGGTTTGAGCTTTTTAGCATATATATTTCAGGCAAAGCTTTTAAAGGGGACCACAGATTCAAAATTAACTTTTTAATGTTTTATTTACTCAACTTTGGGTATGTACTTCATTAAAAAAACAGTCCTAAGGCCAAAGAAATGCACCCAGTGGTTTATTTACTCTTAAGTAGATTTATTTGTCTGTGATAGAAACACTTCGTTTCTCACTTCCTGCGGTTTGTGACGTCACAAACCGCAGCCACAACCCACACCAAACCTGAGTCCAGCCCCTCACCTGATTCCTGATTTCATCTCATCTTTTGTTTAAATGTTCTTAATTTCATGTGTACAGCACTTTGTTGCAGCTGTGGTTGTTTTAAATGGCTTTATAAATAAAGTATAATTGTTATTTTTACGTTTTAGTTCAATTTTTAGCGATCGCTCCCAACGCGCAGCCGGCAGAAATAAAACGAGCAGACCGCCGGCGAAGGGACCATCTGCGTGCGGGAACTGCTGGGAGCTGCTGGCTTTTGAGGTCCGTGGGGTCCGGTCAGAGGTTGCCTCATACGGATAAATTAACTGGAGACACTCGGTGAACTTTGTGTGTGTGTGGACTGAAGCAGCGATCGCTCCCAAAAGCGCCGCATGCAACGAGCGGTTAACTGGCGGTGTGCCGGAGGAGGAAGAGCTATCATTAGCCTCGGAGGTGGGCTAATGCTAAAAGGAGCTGCAAATGGCGGCGCGCGCAGACGGCTTTCGGTAAGTTATCTTAAGCTAGCACTAACAGTAAGTCAAATGAGTAATAAAAAAAGAGCTAATTTTAAAACAACAACATATTAGAGATACTGGCTGTTTCAGAGGGCGGAGTAAATGTAAACAGATCTTTGTAGGGCGTGGCATTCAGAGCTCATTATCATAAACCGGTCGTTTAGAACGGAAGTCAGAAAATGCATAACTAGAAAGGGGATATTTTATTATCTAAGAATTATTTTGTGCATTAAATTGAATGAATATGGTCTGAATAGCCCACAGAAATACCATTAAATTAAAATAAAAACAATATGTGGTCTCCTTCAATAAAATATCAGTAAACAAGTTCTCAGCTTCTTGTTGCAGAGAGGAACTTTTTACATGAAGGCATGGGTTTCAACAGTGAATTTTGGAGCTTCGACAAGACGGAGGTTTTTTTCCCCGAGGTCGGCCTGTTAGCTTATAGCTTCTCAGCTTAGCTGCATTTAACGATCCAAAAATGCAATTTTGGATCATTAAAATGGATTTGAAAGAGCAAAGAGAAAGGGAAAGGTCAGTGAAGAGCACCGGAGATGAACCTTTTTCATCTAGTCTTCAGTAGAAAGAGAGAGACACAAAGAAACGATAAAGACGATAAATGACAATGAGGTCAATTTTCATTTATCATGCGATTGATTTATTGTTTATTGTGACAGGCCTAATATCTAGTTCACTTTCATTGCAAATTTTATTATGCACAAGTATATTACAATATTGATAATATTTTCATAGCATGTGGAGCTTTATTTTACACGGGAAAGTTTGATACAGTCTTTATGATTTCCACTTTTTATTATTCTTCCGCATCAAGCCGCAAGTTTCATCTACAATAAAAATGTCAACCTAAAAAATGCTGCAAAGCAAGGTGTAGAGCGTCCAAATTAACAACATAATACAAGAAAACCGTATAAACAGATGACTGTGCGCCAAAATTGTTAATACATGAGAGGAAACTCTAAACAGGTTCATGGAGAATTTTCGGACAAGCTTTTTCTCTGATTTGACCATTCATGTCATGATTGTGGAAGTTATCGCAACCTAGTGGTACGGTGTGGTATTTTAATTTAAAAAAAACTAAAGTATAAAAATATCCAAAGCGTCAACATACACAATCTGTTCAGATGAAATGAATCTGAGTGAGCACAGGCTGCAGTGCAAAGAACGTGAAAATGTTTTGTCGTAATTAAAATGTACGTAAAAACGAGTCTGTAAAGACACGACCTAGCAATCCCAGTAATTAAAATAGCAGATATTCTTCCCAATCTACCTTTAAATTCATGTATTCAGAAATCTGATCCTTTTAATTTTCTTTGAAATGTACAGCTTTTTTTCTGCTGGCTGAAGTTTTGCTGGGAAATCCCTTCATGTAATGTTTGGCATCAATATGAAGCCTGGGAATTCCTATTTTAATACGGCCAAAATTCTTGGATGTCATCACTTCATACTAAAAATAAATAAATAAAACTTTGAAGTGGCGCTTCTGAACAAAACTAACGACCCAGCCAAGCGATAAATTACCAAATATCAACAAACTACCGCCCACTTTGACGTTTCTGCAAAAATTCCACATCGTGACTCCTTTTTCACACAGGCCACAAAACTAAAGACAAGACCAGAAGCCAGAAGTTGAAGCCACAAAATAGGAGCACCCCCTGGTGGCATTCTAGGGCAGTCTAGGTTTTAAGCTCCTCCCTCCATGTAAATAAATAGAACATTTTCCAATCTAAAATTCAAAATACACTACAGACGTTATTAAGGTATTGACTTTTGTTGATTCACAATATTTCTCACTTTCACACGTTTCTTTAAATACATTTAGCTTTAATTAGTTGTGTTTTTATTCAGGTTTTCTCCTTTTTAACTACGAGCATCAATTGAAGATAACCTGAACTCTGGAGTTAAAACAAACTAATTAGACATAATAGACATGGCTAGTTGTCTTTTTGGTTTCCCTAAAGTGTCATTACCTTCTGTGCACACTTTGTGTTTAAAGCAGACAGATAATAAAACTCCACCACTATACGGTAAATTTACAGGCACTTAAAAATGTACAGTCTTCAGAAGCATCATAAATTTTAGGTCAGGAGTTTTTATATGCAAAAACCCGACGCAAGCCCTCACCGTGCACGTTTGTTTACGTGGCGGTTAAGAGGACGTGACAGCTGTAGCGTTGCGTGGTGGTCATCACCCAGCAGGGAGGCTGCAGGGGGTGACACCCGTCCCATTGACCACCCTCAGGGAGTCCAGCTCTATTGTGGAGCCGACCCACGTCGCAAATTCCTGACCTGAACCGTGCCGTGTCCCCTCACTCTGCCTCCCTCCAGCCACAGGTTCGATCAAAACAACCGACACCAAAACTGAAGCTCGCACGAACAGAACTATCAGAATCTACAAGCTGGAGAGAAGAGAATAACATGGAGGCTTGGATACGACCGAACGAGGCAGGAGAAGCCTTGTGGAGCTAAACGCACTAATCAGCCTTTTGCTTATTTTAGCATGAAGCCAGCCTTTTAGTACTTCTAGCATTTTGCCAGTGTTGTTATTTTCAGCATTTAGCCAGCCTTTAGCTATTTTTAGCATTTGGCCAGCTGTTAGCTATTTTTAGCGTTAGCCAGTCTTTAGCTATTTTAGCATTTAGTCAGCATTTAGCTATCTTTAACATTAGAAAGCCTTTAGCTATTTTAGCATTAGACAGCCTTTTTGTTGTTTTAACATCAGTCAGCCTTTAGTTATTTTAGCATTTAGCCGGCTGTTAGCTATTTTTAGCATTAGCCAGCATTTAGCCAGCCTTTAGCTATCTTTAGCATTAGCCAGCCTTTGGCTATTTTTAGCATTTGGCCAACGATTAGCTATTTTTAGCATTAGCCAGTCTTTAACTATTTTAACATTTAATCAGCATTTAGCTATCTTTAGGATTAGAAAGCCTTTAGCTATTTTAGCATTAGACAGCATTTTTGTTGTTTTAGCATTAGTCAGCCTTTAGTTGTTTTAGTATTTAGTCAACTGTTAGCTATTTTTAGCATTAGCCAGCATTTAACCAGCCTTTAGCTATCTTTAGCATTAGCCAGCCTTTAGCAATTTTTAGCATTAGCCAGCCTTTAGCTATTTTTAGTGTAAGCCAGCCCTTTAGCTATTTTTAGCATTTAGCCAGCCTTTAGCTATTTTTGGCATTAGCCAACCTTTAGTTTATTTTAGCATTAGCTAGCCTTTAACAATTTTTACCATTTTGCCAGCATTTAGCTATTTTTAGCATTTTGCCAACATATAGCTATTTTTATCATTTGACCAGCCTTTGGCTACTTTTAGCATTTGGCCAGCTGTTAGCTATTTTTAGCATTAGCAGTGTTTAGCTATTTTAGCATTAGATAGCTAAAAAATGACAAAGCATCACTTTGGCTTTCTGTCCATTTACACAGAATGTTTATGAAATTTTAGTCAAAAAAGCATTCAAAGAAGCATTAGACAGCATTTTTGTTGTTTTAGCATTAGTCAGCCTTTAGTTATTTTAGCATTTAGCCAGCTGTTAGCTATTTTTAGCATTAGCCAGCATTTAGCCAGCCTTTAGCTATCTTTAATATTAGTCAGCCTTTAGCAATTTTTAGCATTAGCCAGCCTTTAGCTATTTTTAGTGTAAGCCAGCCCTAGCATTTAGCCAGCCTTTAGCTATTTTTTGCATTAGCCAGCCTTTAGTTTATTTTAGCATTAGCTAGCCTTTAACAAATTTTACCATTTTGCCAGCATTTTGCTATTTTTAGCATTTTGCCAGCCAGCCTTTTACTACTTTTAACTAGTCAGATTTTCGCTACTTCTAGGATTTAGCTAGTTTTTATATGCTGTGTATGAAGCTCATACAATCACTTCGATCACTAGTTATCTTAATATTTGCAACTTTTATATTTTTCAAAAGTTTTTACAGTTTTTCACTACTTTTAGTTTTTCGTTGGCCTTTTCTAACTTTTAGCTGGCCTGTCGTAAACTTTTGATACTTTCAGTTTGTGGTAGACTAAATAATCAGCCGAACGATTTTAACTGCCAGACATTTTCCATTTTTTATTAAAAATTGTCTGTGTCTGTACAGTGTGTTGTTAAATGCAGCTTTATTTCGGTTAAACAAAAACAGATTTAACGGCCATTTGACTGTCGTGGTTTATAAAATTTACTTTGGTCAGCATCTACCTTTAGCTTTTAGCTAATAATTTGCTCCTTTTAGCCGTTTCTCCATGTTTACACTCAGTTTTAGCTGCTTTAGGAAGCTTCTGCAGTCTTTCAGCACTGGGCTTTCTTTGCAGAAAATGCAGTTTCACTAGTTTTACTCAAAAAGGGCAAAAAGATCAACTTAAAAAAAACAAAATATTATTGTAAAAACTGCGGCTGATACAAACAACCGTCCTGTTCTTTGGTTTGAAACTACAAACACTTGCAGAGAGGTCAAAGGTCAGAGGCCGTTCAGTTTCTGTGACCAAAACAGAACTCGTCTCAGAAAGCGGTTGATGCCGGGGAAACAACACGAGCGCGCTCCGGCGGGATCTGTCAAAATGGCAGAAACCTCCACCGCAGATCCGGAGCGGCGCGTTCGGCCTGAGCTTCGGCTTCTTTCCTCTAATCAGAACCGCCTAAAGCAGAACCTCCGCTCTCCAACCGCCCGGGGGTCTTTGGTTTCTGTCGGGGATGAAAGAGCTTCCACATTCCTTTCCTGCGGGGTCAGAGGTCAGCCTCTGCACTGCCTGCCCGCCACGGCTCCCGCATGCTGAGCGCCTGCTTTTAACCCTTTCAGCACCGAAGCTTTCTGCTCTGGGTTGACGCTGGGGTTCGAACCGACCCCCTCACCCAACCCCACCCCCCAACACCTAAAAACAAACCGAATCGAACGGTCAAACTAAATATAGAAAAGGAGTTCAGCGTTCGGAGCTTAGGTGACAACAGCCGTGCGAGGAAGAGGAGGGACGGGGAGGTGGGTGAAGGGCTCGGCTGAACAAACATTTCAGCTGAAATTTAGGAAATAATTATTGGTGACCAGAGAAAGGTCACGCTGGGCTGAAAGGAAAAGAAAAACTGCTTTACGAGGTGTTTCCAGCACAAAACACGCTTAAAGTTAAAACATATTTTAGCCACATGTGCCGTAAAACAAAAACAGAAAACATTGAAAACATTAAAAACACATTTACTGTAAACTAGACTAATCACATTTCCTGCAGTGTGAACGCTTATTGCAGAAGAACTTGCTGAAAAACAGCTGAAATGTAGCCTGGCCCTCGCCTTCCTGCACAGCTCCGCTCAATTCTCATTTCCCTTCACTGCACAGTCTGGGACTGCACCCACCCACAAGGATTTCTCCGGTAGATTTTTGTTCGGACCAATCAGAGAGCAGAAGGCGGAGTTTTGAACGACGTCGACTGACGTCGTCATTCAAAATGGCTGCCGCCACGAAGGAATTTTCAATAAAACAAGGTAAAAAACTATTATTTCTCTGCTGAGAAAAAATATATTTCATAGCTGACGTTATATCAGAAGTGTTCCTGAGCAATCAGAGAGCAGAAGGCGGAGTTTTGAACGATGTCGACTGACGTCGTCATTCAAAATGGCTGCCGCCACGAACGAATTTTCATCAAAACAAGGTAAAAAACTATTATTTCTCTGCTGAGAAAAAATATATTTCACCGCTGACGTTATATCAGAAGTGTTCCTGAGCTTAACAGTTCCTAAATCAATTCACGAAATGGTCAAATCTGCTGGATATTAAATAGTTTCGGTTTGATATTTTCCAAACAGCCTCGGGTGCGCTACGAAAATAAATGATAAAAAATCGAATTTTATCTCAAATGTTTCATCTAGGCCAACAGTCAGTAAATTAAAGACATATAATTACACACTGGTGGCAGAAAAAATATCCACCGAGTGGTTTCTGAGCAATTTATCTGAATAGCCTGGACCTCACCAGACTAAACTAACAAAACTCTGCCTCCTGTTCTCTGATTGGTCCATTCAAAAATCTCCAGGAGAAATCGTTGTCTATGGCAGAGATGCCAGACCCTAGTCCAAAGCGAAGTGAAGGACAAGGGTCTGGTTTAAACCAGGCTAGCTGAAATGTAGCTGAAATGGAAGAACAAGTCTAAATCAGCAGAAGAAAACGGACAGAACACACTTGCTGAAATAGGTTTAAATAAACAGAAATGAGCACAAATTTGAGGAAATTAGCTTAAAAAAGCAGAAATTAAAAGAAATAAAAAAAAGGCTGAAAAGTAGTTGAAAATGCAGAAAGAAGCTTAAGCTACCAGAAGGAAGTGGAAAGAGCTGAAATGAGCTACAAATATGGAATTAGCAGAAAAAGCTAAGTTAGAATAAAGCAGGTACCGTATTTTCCGGTGTATAGGTCGCACATTTTTATGTTTTTTTTTTTTCAAGGCCTGCGACCTATATATGGCTTGTTATCACTTTCGGTGAAACAAATTTTTAAATCCAGTTCATTTCACAATTACGTTCTTTTATTAAGGAAAAGTTCAGCTCAGACATTTATTTGCTATAATTTTTTATCAAATAAATCAGTGTTTTTCAACCAGTGTGCCGCGGAACACCAGTGTGCCGCGAGAGATCGTCTGGTGTGCCGTGAAAAATTAGTAAATTATGAAATTTTTATTAACTGGTGTAATTTCCTTACCGCGCGATAGGTGGCAGTATAGAGCATAGCGTCGCACATTAAAACAAGAGAAGTAGCGGTGCATGAATGTGACGTGAGCAGTGAGCAAAACAAACCAACAGCGAGGATCTTCTCAAACAAACAGCGATGGAAAACTTTTTCAAAAGAAAAAATACTAAATCCGGTCTGGTCCCTGGACAAAATTCGGACCCAGATGAAGGCCCAAGTGGAAATCAGAAGAAGGCAGAAACTGTGAACGTGAGACTGTACAGTAAGGCTTACATCTCTTTTGGATTTACTTTTAGCTATTTTGACATTGCTCCCATTTTCCACAACATATCTGTGCAAAGTGAGCTTCTCCAGCCTAACTGCCATGAAAACTAAAAGCAGAGATAGACTGAAAGCTGTTGAGGAAGAGCTTTGTGTGTGTGTTTTCTTCAATTCGTGCCAGAATATCAGCTTTGTGTTCATCCAAACAGGCACAGGTTTCACACTAAGTGAGTAAAATGTAGAGAGAATGGTAGCACTGTTCAGGTGTATTTGAAGGCATGTTAAGTGCAGTTTCATCCTCTTTAATTTTAAGACCACATTGGTGTGGCACTGTTCAGGTGTATTTGAAGGCATGTTAAGTGTAATTTCATCCTCTTTAATTTTAAGACCACATTGGTGTGGCACTGTTCAGGTGTATTTGAAGGCATGTTAAGTGTAATTTCATCCTCTTTAATTTTAAGACCACATTGGTGTGGCACTGTTCAGGTGTATTTGAAGGCATGTTAAGTGTAATTTCATCCTCTTTAATTTTAAGACCACATTGGTGTGGCACTGTTCAGGTGTATTTGAAGGCATGTTAAGTGTAATTTCATCCTCTTTAATTTTAAGACCACATTGGTGTGGCACTGTTCAGGTGTATTTGAAGGCATGTTAAGTGTAATTTCATCCTCTTTAATTTTAAGACCACATTGGTGTGGCACTGTTCAGGTGTATTTGAAGGCATGTTAAGTGTAATTTCATCCTCTTTAATTTTAAGACCACATTGGTGTGGCACTGTTCAGGTGTATTTGAAGGCATGTTAAGTGTAATTTCATCCTCTTTAATTTTAAGACCACATTGGTGTGGCACTGTTCAGGTGTATTTGAAGGCATGTTAAGTGCAATTTCATCCTCTTTAATTTTAAGACCACATTGGTGTGGCACTGTTCAGGTGTATTTGAAGGCATGTTAAGTGTAATTTCATCCTCTTTAATTTTAAGACCACATTGGTGTGGCACTGTTCAGGTGTATTTGAAGGCATGTTAAGTGCAATTTCATCCTCTTTAATTTTAAGACCACATTGGTGTGGCACTGTTCAGGTATATTTGAAGGCATGTTAAGTGCAATTTCATGTTAAGTGCACTTTGAAATAAGAAATATAAAACATGATAAAAATACATTTTTGTGTTCATTTCATTCCTATTCAAGACACTTTGATAAGAATGACTATATATTTAATGTAAATGGTAAATGGAGCTTATTTATATAGCGCTTTCCAGCCCCCTGTGAGGAGCCCCAAAGCGCTTTACAATACCAGCCATCCACCCATTCATTCAGACATTCATACACCGGTAGTGGTAATGTAGGCGGATACAGTGTATCTATGTTTACAATTTTGGTTGGTGGTGTACCTCGGGATTTTTTCAATGAAAACACTGTGCCTTGGCTCAAAAAAGGTTGAAAAACACTGAAATAAATAATTGTTTTTAAGTGTTAATCTTCTTAAAAGCCTTGCTGTGCGCTCCTGTGGCAGACATTTGCAGCAGAGCTAAACGTAGGTGCGACCTATACACCAGTGCGACCTATCTAGGGATTTTTCCAATCTATTGGTGATAATTGGACAATGCGACCTATACACAGGTGCGACCTATACACCAGAAAATACTGTATATAGTAGCTGAAATAGCAGAAAAAAATCTGAAATTAGTACAACAAAATTGAAAGGAACATAAGCTGAAATTAGCCAAAAAATGCTAAACAGTTAACCGCTAGAATAAGCTTATATTAGGAGAAGAAAGCAGAAAGAACACGTTTGCCCAAACAGGCTGAAAAAAGCAAAAATGAGCATAAAAAAGTGGAAATCTGGAGAGAGAAAAAAGCTGAAATTAGCAACAACAACAAAAGCTGAATAGTAGCTAAAATATGCTGGTGAAGATTCTCCGTCATCCAGGACATGATAAATAAATAAAAAAGCGTTCAATACCGAAACAACTGGACTTTATTTGTAACAAAAGACGTTTCGTCCTTCATCATGTCCTGGAGAAAGCCTTTTGGATGAAGGGCGAAACGTCTTCTGTTACAAATAAAGTCCAGTTGTTTCTGTATTGAACGCTTTTGAGTACCGGTAGCTAAAATAGCAGAAAGAAGCTGAAAATACCAGAAGGAAATGGAGAGAGCACAATTTTTGCTCAATTGGGTAGAATCTTTGTGAGTGAGTGGAGAAACGAGTGCAAAAAAAATGTGGAATTAGCTGAAAAAGCTAAAATTAGCATAAATCAGCTGAAAGGAGCATAACATGCTGAAATTAGCAGAAAGATTTTTGAAGAAACCCAAAATGTTGCCGTTAGAAAAAATCTGAAAGGAGCACAGAACAGCTAAAAAAAAAAAAAACATGAAAGTAGCTGAAAACAAGTTTAAATTTGCAGCAAGAAGCTAAAAGCAGCTGAAGCAGAACAAAATGTGAAAGGAGCAGTAAAAGGTTGTAAACACATCTAAAGATTTGAAGGATGGAAAATGAGAATCAGTTCATTTTCTATGAGACAAAAAAGGACAGAAAAGGCTAAATATTTCAAAAAGCTAAAGTTGCACCAATACCAAAAGTCAGAGCAGGATTGTCCTGAAACAGCCGAACGTTTTGATGATTTGTTGAAATAACTGAAAACTGCGGGACGAGAAAAATGCTGAAAAACGTACAGAAGAATTTAGAAGTGAGAATATAAAAGTGTGAATGTATTTATTATCGCCTGCCGTCTAGAACATGCGAGTTCATTTATCTGCACTGTTGGCACAAACATCTGCAACTCTTCTGCTGTAAGACATAATCAGATTAAAAATGGCCGCCACAGCAAATCCATCTTATTCAAACACAAACGTGACCGTGTTTCCATCAAGGTTTCTAGATGCGCATTTTGAAGCATCGCATCAGAAAAGCTGAATGGAAACGGCAAAATTCGAGTTAACTTCCTCTAATTCGCTCAAAAGTTGATACGCTCGCTTGAGGTGGTTTTTGGGGGTTTCGAAACAGAGCTGATGCGCAAAACGACAGATGGAAACAGATTTGCCGACTCAGTTCTGCCGTAGCGAACATTCACGTCACGTGACTGATCAGCTGTTTCCGCTCCGGACAACATGTAACATCGCTAAAACTAGTTGGCATGACAGAATAAATACAACTTGCCCGATAGCAACACGTACCTGAAATATTCTCTCCATTTTGCCGAGATGTGTGGCCGGGTTCTGTTTTCAACCGCTACTTCCTGTTTACTGTAGACATGCGTAACGCTGACGTCTGACGTAATGACGCTGACGTCTGACGTAATTAGGGATGCACCGATACCGATACCAGTATCGGGTATCGGTCCGATACCATGTGCTAGTACTCGTACTTGTACTCATAGTAATGTACTTTGTTCATTTATGTTTGAAGTGTCTAATGAAAATAAACAGTTTAAGTTAATTAGAATGATTTTTAAAAATATTAATTAGTACTTGTATCGGTACTTGGTATCGGCAAGTACTTTAATGTAAGTACTTGTACTTGTACTTGGTTTTCAAAAATCTGGTATCGGTGCATCCCTAGACGTAATGACGCTGACGGCTGACGTAATGACGCTTTGCGTGGCCTGGTGGATGCACTTCAAGCCAGTAGATGGAAACACTTCTGATCCGCATTAATTTGTATTTACATTTTTGCGAGATTTCAAAAATTAGCTCAAAATTCGAAATGAAAATAGATGGAAACACGGTTAATAACTCGGCCAATTCTAAAGATAACACACTGAAACTTAGAGTGGTAGTAGCCGAGACTGATCCTCAACGTGTATTTTGAACGCCAACTGATCGCACCAGATCTGCGTTTTAAAAATAAAAAGACAACTTTTTCCTGTCTGTTAGCAAAATATCTTGCAAACTACATGACCGATTTTAAAGAAACGTTCAGGAAGCAATCACTGGGTACACAACTACAACTATTTAACTCTCGGAGCCAATCCAATTCAAGATGGCCGACACAGCTAGCTAAGATTAGCCAACACAAAACAGGTTATGACTCAGTCAGTTTTACAGATATAGAGCTGGGGTTTGGTGTGGTAGTAGCTGAGAGTTAGTCACATCCCACACTCTGAGCACTATCGTGTGAGAGAAAGCAAAACATTTTTCAAGGTTTGACCCAAACGGACTCTTTTTCCCAACAAAATCTAATCTTAGCCCTAAACTTTAGCATGAAAGGTGGTGGGAGCGACACATTACCACTAATCTGTGGTGGAAAAGAGTTT
>JBBPBX010001749.1:87672-98237 GCA_038048925.1 Garcialebias charrua | reverse complement strand
AAAAAGTTATTTTTATGCAGTTACAACCTGTTTTAGAAAATCATGGTATTTATGAGTCTGGATTTAGAACCCGTCATTGCACTGAATCATCCCTGTTAAAAGTCCATAATGACACTTCCATGTCCATGGATGCCAAGTGTCCCGTTGTTCTGGTGTTGCTGGACCTTACAGCTGCGTTTGACACAGTGGACCACACTGTCTTGTTGACTCGTCTTCAATGCTATGTTGGAATATCTGGTACAGCTCTCAAGTGGTTCACTGCCTATTTGACCAACAGAACGTTCTCTGTCATGTTGGGTAATCTGTCTACTGCACCTCTCTCGTGGTGTGCCACAGGGTTCTAATCTTGGTCCTCCCCTTATCTCTTTGTACATGCTTGGATCAGTGATATCCAGACATCATTTTTCTTTTCACTGCTATGCTGAAGGAAGCAATCTCCTCTGTGGTCCACACTGCTCTCACCCACCTGGATCAGAAGGACTCATACGTCCGTCTACTCTTTGTGGACTTCACGTCTGCCTTCAACACCATGATCCCCCAAACCCTGATGGACAAACTATTCTACACTTGGACTAAGCCCCTCCATTTGTAACTGGGTACTAGACTTCTTAACAAACAGACCTCAGTCCGTGAAGATCCACAACTTCTCCTCCTCCACCATAACCCTCAGCACTGGCTCTCCTCAAGGATGTGTGCTAAGCCCTCTTCTGTTCACTCTGCTCACACATGATTGTACAGCCACACATCCAGGCTGTCATATTGTAAAGTTTGCAGATGATACAGCGGTGGTGGGATGCATCACAAACAATGATGAGTCCAGCTACAGACAGGAGGTGGAACACCTGGAGAGCTGGTGCAAAGAGAATAACCTTCACATGAATGTGAAGAAGACAAAGGAGATGATTGTGGACTTCAGAAGGAACAAACACACCCACACCCCACTGAAAATAGGTGGATCTGCAGTGGAAGTGGTCTCCAGCTACAAATACTTGGGTGTACACATGAATGATAACCTCAGCTGGAGCAACAACACCACCAGCCTGATCAAGAAAGGTCATCAGAGACTCTACTTCCTCAGACGGCTGAGACGAGCTGGTCTGAGCAGCCCAGTCCTCACCTCCTTCTACAGGTGTGCAGTGGAGAGCATCCTGTGCTCCAGCATCAACGTGTGGCATGGAGGCTGCACAGCTGCAGAAGAGAAAAGCTCTACAGAGAGTGGTGAAGGCTGCACAGAAGTCTGTTGGAGTCAGTCTCCCCACCATCACAGACATTTACACCTCCAGATGCAGGAAAAGAGCCACCTGCATCATGAAAGACCCCACTCACCCTGCACACACACTTTTTGCCCCACTCCCCTCAGGAAGGAGGTTGAGGAGCATTAAGTGTAGAACCACTAGACTGAGGAACAGCTTCTACCCTGAGGCTGTTAGACTCATGAATAAATAAATAATAAGAATAATCACTGCAAAATATCACATCATGCTGATGCTGATCTGTTTTCTTGTTGCTGTGTTCATCTGTGACCATTTGCTCATATAGATTCATGTTCGTGCGGCTGTCTGTTTGTAATGATTTTGTTTTTCTATTACATTAGTGCTTAGTGTATTTCTAGTTGATGTTTTTCTTAGTCAATCCTAGATGTTATTACTGTTTTTCTCTTACATTTTGTTGTTGAATGTAACTGGGACCCTGTGTACATAATCTCATTTCATCACATGTACTACATGTGGTGCAAATGACAATAAAGATTCTCTGACTCTGACTTTGACTGACTGATGATCTACAAATTTATTTACCATTGAAGCCTAAATAACATTCTCACACCTTTTGCTGATTGTATTGCCAACATTAAACAGTGACTTTACCGTATTTTTTTTTATGAAGGAAAGACGGAATGCATCTTCCTCGGTGAGGATGCTCCTTGTAACTTTGGTGCTCTGACATCCAAGTTAAAGGGGTGACGTTTAACAAGGACTTAAACTTTGATAAACAAATAGCCTCTGTAGTCAAGGCCTGTTTTTATCAGTTACGTGACATCTTTTATCCAAAGTTAAACCATTTTTAAATCGTTCTGATTTAGAAAAGGCCATTCATGCTTTTATCACTCCAAGGCTTGACTTCTTCAATTCCCTATACTGTGTACAGGAATCTCCATCCAATCCTTGTCCAAAATGCTGCAGCCCAACTCTTAACCAACACCTCCAGATGTGAACACATCACCCCTGTTTTATTTTCTCTCCACTGGCTTTCAGTCGATTTTAGAATTAAATTAAAAATGTCATTGTCCACTTTTAAAGCTCTCAGTGGTCTTGCCCCACTATCTGACTGATCTTGTAGCTGTTTGTGAACATAGGAGAATACTGAGACCATCCAAACACTTTTCTACTCTCTGTCCCAAAGTCCAACTACAAATGATGGAGTGACCCGGTCTTTTCTGTCGTTGCACCCAGACTCTGGAACCAGCTACCTCAGGACTTGTGCTCCATCACTGATATGGAGCATTTTAAGTCTAAGCTTAAAACCATTTTTATTCAGCTAGGCTTTTAATACCTAGTAGTTATTTGGCAATCTTGCTGTGTTTTAATTGTTTTTTTTCTGTCTGTCATTTTTTTTATTTATTCTTAATTGTTTGTTTTTAACTTCTGTATTGTGCAGCAATTTGTGCACCTTTTGGCTGCTGGAAAGGGCTCTATAAATAAAGTTTGATTGACTGACTGGTGCCCATGTCCAGCTATCACTGTGCGGGAGGTGGGGACACCCTGATCACAAGTCCACCGATCTCAGTCACGCCTAGGGACAATGAGTGACCAATCAGCCTAATGTGCATGTTTTTGGACTGTGGGAGGAAACCAGAGTACCTGGAGAAACCCATGCATGGAGAGAACATGCAAACTACCGTACACCCATAAAGGTCCCGGGGCCGGGATTTGAACCAGCAACTTTTTCTCTGAGAGGCAACAGTAAATGTGCCACTGTTCCACTAAATCATAATATATTTTCTCCAGTTGAAGCAATTACCCATAAATTAATTTAACTTTTTATCTAGCCACTGACCTTAAGAAAATCACATTGAACACAATATATTACTGGGGGAAAAACAAAAAAGTTTTTTTTTTTTTTTTTTTCTTCAAGGTAAAGTTTTAGGTTGGGAGCAACTAAAACAGCACCTGGTAATAAAGTTTAATTCAATTATTGTGCTAATTTTTGGGACAAATACTGTATAAATTGACTTCACAAGTTGTGGATATACAGTTTAACTAGAATTTAACTGAAATAAGAAGAAAGCTGTCCTACTACATGATTCGGCAGACACTAAGACCTACAGTATAAGTGCATTGATGCACAACATGTATTTGTCTAATAATGTAGATGTAATAATAACAATCAATAATAAATTAACTTTGGCTTTTTATCATTGGGCCTCCCGGAGGAATTAATTCAGAGTGTTGTCCAAGGTTCAGACTAAATCGCATGCAGCTGAAATTGGTTTAAAAGGTTTAAGTGATCATGTGACTTCGAATAAACAGATTTAAATCTGTCTTTAGCCACTGACTGCAGCCAAAAATAAAAGAGCAACAACCATACGCTTAAATTAATCTGCATGTTTTGTTCTAAACAATGATGCTGCATGAGAACTGGGTTAAAGTACGAGTCTTGGATTAAGTTTATTTAGTATAGTTGCAAGAACATTGGAATTAAGGTTACACAATGAAATGATGGAAGTTTGATTTGATATAATATGGAGTATTACGTGCTCTTTGCTCTTGTCCATGACGTATTTACTGTTTCAGTCCAATTCACATCGTTGGTTCTCCAACATCTTATAAGACCTTGTTAATCCCAGGTGATGTCTGAGCCAGCTTGGCTTTGTGTCTCTCACTCACTCACGTAAGGTTGTTGGAGCGATGCCCTGATCAGGATTTGAACAGCTGATCTTCTGTTTCAAGGATATGGCAGCTGCCACTACTACTGTGTCAAAGTGCACGGCCGTGTCAGAAAGTAGAAACCTGATGTGGAGGAGGAGAAAGAGGAGTAGTGCCCTGGGAGGATACAGTACAAGTCCTAAACTGCCAGAATGAAAAGGGGACTGAAATTATATCATGCCAAATACAGGAATATATATTAATATTAGGGATGGGGCAGATCCGATCCAGTATCGGTATCGGTATCCGATACCAGCATTATTTAAGTATCGGGTATCGGATCAAACCTGCCGATACTTTTCCGATCCAGCTTCAAAGAGCACTTGTGTTCAATCACAATCTGTGACTGCCCTTTTTAACATTGTGTGAGATAAACCCAATGAAGACACTCTTAAGCCTTACAATAAGGGGGTTCCCTATTGTAAGGCTTAAGAGTGTCTTCATTGGGTTTATCTCACACAATGTTAAAATGAATAGTTTGGGTGCAAAAGTTTCATTATACAGAGTCAAATACCTGAACAGTATCGGATCGGGAAAGTATCGGTATCGGTCGATACTGAGTTAATAAGTATCGGTATCGGATCGGAAGTGAGAAATGTGGATCGGTGCATCCCTAATTAATATATATTAAATTTGAAGTGGAAGACATATTGAAAACTGCAAGAGATGAAGATGCTGAAAAAAGTTACAGGGACAGAGATTAGAAAAACTGGGTTTGTGAACCTTAAACCTGAAGAAAAATATATATATATATATCATGCACAACCTAAAAAACCTTTCGGAAGAGTGCAACTTTATGCACTCTAATTTGAGTATAAACTCAGTTGTAACAAGAATAAGTCTTATGTGGTATGTTTGAAGCACATTTTGAAAAATGAAATGCTAGTTATTTGAGAAAAATAAGATATAAAAATAGAAATTGTACTTTTGCCTTTTATACAATTTTACGATACATTTCTATCTAAATTACAAAAAAAAAATGTTATCAAGGAGCAATTGAAATTGAACACATGCAAGATTACAGGAACAAAAACAAACAAAAAGCCCGCTTGACATTCGGAGACAGATAAATGAACCCCAAATAAATTAGGGGGATTAAATTTTTTATTGCGTTGTCCTTTTGCAGTTGGAAAACTTCCAGTAAAATTAGCTAAATTTCATCAGCAGGTTCTTCTCTGTTGGGCTCTTTTATACAAACATTATTACTCTCCACATAACTGCATCATTTGGAACAATGCTTATATACTGCATAACAACAAATGGTTATATTTACATAATTGGGTTGAAAACAATATTAATTTGGTAAACCAAATAATCGACAGTAATGGTGAGTGGTATGATTATGAACAGTTTCTAAGTCACAATAATATAGATATTCCTCTGAGTGAATTTAATTTGGTCATGAAGTCTATTCCGATGCTTACAGTCTTTAGCGCAAAACATACATCTTGATGAGGTGCACTTACTTGATTCAATTTCGATTGAAGGAACTAGTATAATGCATAAGAAATTTACAAATGGATTTATCAGAACTCAGAGGCTTTATCAGTTCCCATATGTAAATATAGATGGGATTATTTAAGCAAACAAATATGGAATGACATTTTTTGATATATACTCAACAATAAGATCAAAGAATTTTTATTCAAAGTTGTACACAGATATTACCCAGTTAAAGATAATATGTGTCGATTCTTTTCTGATGTTAGTAACTGCTCTTTTTGTCAGAATGAAGGTGAAAGTATTGAACACTTGTTTGTAGAATGTCCTCATGTTGTATTATTTTGGTCAGATGTACGTTTCCTGACAACAAAAGTTAGAAAAAAATATTGTTTTGTCTAAATTACAAATCTTGCTCATTTTCAACAATCCATCCTTCTCTTCAGAAGATATATATTTAGTTAATCTTATTGTAATTTTAACAAAATATGTCCACAAGATGAAATGGAGTGAAAAAAGCCCCTCATGGAATAATTTTGAAGAATCTGACTTAAAAACATACATTGCATCTATTGAAAAGCTTACTTTAAATAATCAGAAGCTTAGAAAAACAATAACTATTTTTACAAAATTCTATAATCAGACCCGTATGATATTGTTTATTGTATTGTTACATATATCTTTGTTTAATTTTTTTTTCTTGTAATAGACTCTATGTTCTGTATTATATTTTTGTACTATTGTCAAAATTTGGATCAATAAAACAAAAAACAAAACAAAAAAGATAAATAAACCCCGCCCTTAATTTTACATTTTCAAATATGATTGGCTACAAACACACAAGTTTGAAAGCCAATTGGCTATCGGTCCCTGTCAATCATGCCAGGGGGCGTGTTCCTTCCAAGTACTCTTGGCTGCAGACTGCGGATGACGGCAGTGTCAGTCCCGGAAGTGGTAATTGCACTCCGGAAATGAAGGGGGCGCTAATGGCGCTATTAAGGGGGCACTAGTGGCGCTATTAAAACACGCAACAACAACAAAATGAATGGAAATTAATATTTTAAAGGCACTAGTGGCGCTATTCTAAAAAAAAATAATGGAAGTTAATATTTTAAAGGCGCTAGTGGTGCTATTACAATTTTTTTTAATGGAAATTAATATTTTAAAGACAAATGTTTATTAAATTTGTTCTTTTTTTTTTTTTACAAAAGAAACAATACAAGACAATCCCATAAATGATAATGTACAAAATATAAAAAAATGAAAGGTAGCAGAAAGAAGAATAAATCTTATTATATCTGCCCCTTTTTTCCAACAGTCAGATTAAACAATAATAATCTTCAACCAACAGTACAAAATGACTAACTCTTTCTAATTTTCTAACTAATACAATACACATTACGCTATTTCATTTTTTTAACACATTCGTTTTGATCATTTTCTTAAATGTAAACATTGACTTGGCATTTTTAACTACATTCTCCAAGCCATTCCATAATCTAATTCCCTGGATTGAGGTAGAACGTCCCTTCAAACTAGTTCTGAATTGTGGTTTTACAAACATCTCTGTCCCCTTAAGATTATAACAACTTTGTCTTTTAACAAAATGCATTTGGATATTTAAAGGTAATGCATTATTTTGAGCCCTATACATAACTGATAAAATATTATTGTCTACCAAATCATGGAACTTCAATAACTTCAGTTGATGAAAATAATGTACAAATGTACATTAGGAACACTGTCCATCCATTAATTATCATACATGCACGCTTATCCCTATTACAATTTTTTTAATGGAAATTAATATTTTAAAGACAAATACATTATTAGGAACACATTTATACATCCATTAATTATCATACACACACGCTTATCCCTATACTGTAGTGGGTTTGCCAGAGTTGCATTCCAAAAACTATAATATGCTTGGTTGCAGGTGAGCTCAAATATTATCGTTGTTTACCATAATGTGTCATTGGAAACTTCATAAACTGCACTCAAATATCCAATTGTTTCAAAACCCAAAGGGATTAATTAACACTCAGAGAGAGAAAGTAGTTTTTAGAACGTTTGTCAAGAAATGGTCAGCAGTCGGATCCCATGATGTTCAAAAGATTTACCTGACTAAATAAAGGTTGAATGAATCCCGGCAGTAGACGTTGCAAGAATGGTTCACTGTGGATGAATAAATTTGATTCTATATGAAAACATTTTAAAATAGTCACCGGATACATAAATTAAGCCTGTGTGTAAATTGTAACAGTCTTCAGTTCAGCCAATCAGCTCATCATGCGCCTCCGGTGTCGGTCTCCTCATTTATTTATTGTATGTTTGTAACTGAACATGTTTCTGTATGTGGTTGCTTTATTAAAAAAACAACTACATATTGATTCTGATTGTTAAAACATAAACAACCTCACCGTATATAAGGTTTGCAGGAAGAACACGTAACAACAGCAAAATAATAATTAACACTTTATATCTCTCAGCCTCGTACTCTTTCCATCTGTACTGTCATGAAAATGCTGTGGAAACAAAACATTTTTTCTTGTTAAAAAAAATCATTTATGGTTTCAGTGTCAATTGCACATAAAGAAATACACATATAAATTTGTAGTTATGTGTACATTTTAAAAATTAACCTCAATTTCAACCTGGAGAGACTCACAAAACGAGAGACAATACAATTGAAATGTTTTATTGATTAAGGTTTCTTTGGCGCTCGGGCCCCGGCGGAGGGCATGCATGCCGGACTGCTGAGAGATTGAATGACCGGCATAGGGAGATAGATCATGGATATCTACACCCCGCAGACGTCCAATCCATCCCACCGGTACGTGAAGGACGGCCAGCCAGCGGCCGACTGCTCCGGTCAACCCTGAGACGAACACCAGCGCAGAACCTCCATCCTGAGCAAGCACGAAGCGACAGTGGGAAGGAAAAACTCCCTCAAGAGGAAGAAACCTCCAGCAGAACCAGGCTCAGGACAAGCGGCCATCTGCCATGACCGGCTGGGTCGCAGGGGACAGGAAGCAGGAACGCACACAGTCGCAGGACCAAGACGAAGGCGAGTAGGATAACCCCAGGCGGTGGAGGCGGGACGAAGAACAGGGGAGAACCGAGGAACCAGAAACCCCGGGAGGAGACGGGGAGGTGGAGGGAGGCGACTAGACTGGCAACGGGCAAACAGGAAGAGCTGAGGAAAGGGGCGCCTTATATCCAGGTGGACGGTTGATGAGTGATTCGATGCAGCTGGGTGAGTCTTGCCATTGTTGAATTTTCGTCTTCGACTCCATTTGTGCCTTTGTTACTTTGGCATAGGTGTGGTCATCAGCACACAGAGTCTGTAAAAATATAGATACAGTATTTTCAAAGTCTAAGATGAACCCAAGTCCAAATAACATAAAAACTGCTTCAACCTTTTTAATTGTTCTATACTGATTTTGTTTCAGATTTTAAAAATTAAGCATAGCATAAAAGTGCATTGTGAACGGACATAATACAAATTACATGATTCAAAACTACACATGTATGAATTTGAAGAGGGAAGTATTAACTAATTAATTAGATTTCCCCATTTACTCTGTAACTTTTGACACACACACACACACACACACACACACACACACACACACACACACACACACACACACACATATATATATATATATATATATATATATACACATATTTTGCCATATGTTAATACTTTTTTTTGTAGATTTTGTTGATATGCAACCTAATGCAAGTAACTTTACTGAATGAAGAACCTATTTTAACCCATAAATAAACATGACACGCAGATAAATGTTGTTTATGTTAGGTTTCTTCTAACATTAGTTTGATGACTTATATACTAAAAATATATTGAAGTAGAGGGTACTACACCCACCTATGATGGCAGCTTGTAGTTTATTTAAAATAAAATAAAAAAGAATTTCCAGAAATGTTGGTGTACAAAAACCTATATAAAAAAAGATTAACATTTAATGGTAAAAAAAAACACTATAAAACTGTTAAGAATGTAAATAAATAAATAAATAAATAGAATAAATAAATAAATTATAGTGTAAGTGTAGTTTCACATACCGTTATGTTGAACCGTAGGGGACAGCAATATAAATTTAACCTTACCCTGTATGAATTACGAATTTCAATTGTTTACAGCTGTTAATTATATGTTTAACCTCATCTAGAAAAGCGTTTTTTTGATTTACTATGTGGAAAAAGTTTTAAGAAGGTAAAAATACCGTTTGCTGACGTGCGTTTTCCACTGTGGATCGTGTGGCCTTCACTTCTCCAGTTGCACTGACAGTGGTCCGTCTGCAGGCTACAGCGATCATGAAAATACTAGCGCCCCCTTCAGTTCCGGAATGCAATAGCACCACTTCCGGGACTGACACCGCCGTCTGCATAGATATCATATATACACTAGATACCGCATAGCTTGCTCTGGCGCAGGATTTCAGGCGGCCATCTTGAAGGCGTCCACCGCTCCACTCAGCCTTATGTATTTGGCTGGCACAATAAAGTATCAGCGCATTTAATCAATCACAACACTCTGAATAGTAATGCTATTGTCACATATTTAAATTTTAGGCATACAGCTATTAAAACTGCATGTATAGGAACGTATAGTTTAGCATATTTAAATAATTTTGGTGGAATACAATACTTTAATATATGTTTAGCAAGATACAACCAAAGATGCACACACACATTATGTATACATATTCAGATACTGTAATAATACATATATATTCAGATAAGCATATATATAACTATATAAATACATACTACAGTATATATAAATATAACTATATATATATATATATATATATATAATATATATATATATATATATATATATATATATATTAGATATACAGTATTTATATATAATATATATACACACACATATATATACATACACAGTATACACATATATGTGTGTGTATGTTTATATGTATATACAGTATATATATATATACACACATATATATAAGATATACAGTATATATGTATATATATACAAATATACACACACACACACACACACACATATATATATACATATGTATGTGTGTGTGTATATATATTTGTATATATATATATATATATATATATATATATATATATATATATATATATACATATATATATACTGTATATACATATATATACTGTATATCTTACATA
>JBBPBX010001749.1:60653-87230 GCA_038048925.1 Garcialebias charrua | reverse complement strand
TATATATATATATATATATATATGCTTATCTGAATATATATGTGTGTGTGAATAAATTGCATCTTTGGTTGTGTCTTGCTAAACATATATTAAAGTACAGTATTGTATTCCACCAAAAAATATTTAAATATGCTAAACTATACATTCCTATACATGCAGTTTTAATAGCTGTATGCCTAAAACTTAAATATGTGACAATAGCATTACTATTCAGCGTGTTATGATTGATTAAATGCGCTAATACCATATTGTGCCAGCCAAATATATAAGGCTGAGTGGAGCGGTGGACGCCTTCAAGATGGCTGCCTGAAATCTCGTCAGCTCCAATAGGCTAGAGCGGGCCATGCGGTATCTAGTGTTCTATATATGATATCTATGGCCGTCTGCAGACGGCAGCGATCATGAAAATAGCGCCCCCTTCATTTCCGGAGTGCAATAACCACTTCCGGGACTGACACCGCCGTCATCCGCAGTCTGCAGCCAAGACCCTCTCGTTCCTTCCCTGAAGTTAGGAGTCTGGCACCTCGCCTGGTTGTTGCTGTACCGGTGTGGCGCGGACTGAACGCATGAGCGGGGTTGAAAACTGACGGCAGGAGAGATGGACCGTTCTTTGGAACAAATGAGTCCCCTTTTGACAAGAGTAAGTACCTTCAAAAGACACTATAGTGCTGTATCTCTGTTATCTTTTTTGGGGGGGGACAAAGAGCTGTTCAAAGATAAGGCCCCCCCAAGTAACAGAAAAGGAAAACCATGTACTGTACAGTAGAGACTATTATTGCTAGCCGGTGTCGTGCCAAAAAGTGATGTCCTGACAAAAAGTGACCAGCTGCTACGGGAGCGCGCACAACTACGCTACAGGTTGTTTTGCGGGGTCTTGTGAAAGTCAGAGGAACATTTAATCCAAATATGCATTTCATTTAAGTGCAACAGAAGTTGCTAATAAATTAGGCAAAAAGTTAAGCTAACTTGGACAAACATCTTGGACTTGGATTAGCTTAACAAAAAATAAATAAATAAAGCATCTGTATTAGCTGACAAATCTGTATACAGGTGGTCCCCGACTTACGAAGGCGTTCCGTTACTACGTATCATTCGTAACGCGAAAATTCATAGGTCGGAACGCGCCGCACGCAAGGGCGTAACTTTAGGTCTAACATTGGGGGGGTTATGCTCTCTACCTATTTATTTATCAAATAAATAACTTTTTTTTATGATTCAGGATATTTTAGGGTTAAAATATATTGTAATGCTTTTACTGTGATTTACTTAACTTTCCTGTTTTCTCTGTATTTATTCTGCTCCTTTTTTGTTCCACATAGGTTCAACAAGTAAGAAAAAAACTCACTATTTTTCTGCATTTTTTTCAGCCATAACACATATTTTACATTTTTAAGATTTATTATATAACATACCTCAATTTCACAATTGTCAAAGAGTGTGTATTTACCTGGTTCACTACAGTTTAACTAGGAAAAATTACAACAAATGATTCAAATACAGCCATAATATGACAAGAGCACGGGTACGCCGAGCCATCCCACTAGCCCAGGGATCTGCAACCTTTATGATCAAAAGAGCCATTTCTGCCCCTTTGTTCACTAAATTAAACGTTTCCGGAGCCACAATACCTGCTACAACTGGGATTCTCAACTGGTGGCCCACAGACCACTTTAAGTTTGTTAGAGGACAATTTTCTGACCTGTAGTTTTCTGGCCATTGTAAAGCTGAAAATATCTAACCATTTGTTGATATTTTTACATTTTAAGACTAAAAAAGACCAGATTATCATAAAGAAGGAAAAATAATGTGATCTTTCCCAATTAAAAAATAAAATAATGAACTATGCAGGTCTAGGTAAATTATTTTAATTGTGGAAAAATTAAATATCCTACTTCGAATAAATAAAGTTAACTTGTGTTTTACTCCTTCTATTAGTTATAGTATTCACACATTTGCAAAGAAAATGACAGGAAAAACTGCTAAAACTAGCCCTTTTTGTTGTTATAAGAACAAATAAAATTCAGTTTAAAGTTAGTTTTGATCAAAGCTTGGAAGAGCCACTGCTGAGGGACCAAAGAGCTGCATGTGGCTCCAGAGCCGCAGGTTGCAGACCCCTGCTGACTAGCCCAACCAAAGTCCAGAACCCCTCACATTTTAAGACAGGTTTACAAGAAATCTAAAATAACTACCTATCAGCCTCTTTCAAACCAGTTATGTGATCACAATCTGATATGCCTACCTTTGTGCTGGACGGATTTTTCATGCAGACGGACATCATTCCTTCCCCCATGAGAGACACTAAAGTCGCAGTTACAAATCTTACAAAACGCGTAATTGTGCCCCACCCTACTCTTCTTTAGGAAAGTAAATTCGCTGTCCCATTTTTCAAGATATTTACACGAAGTCTTAACTTTTTTGGCAGGACGCCTTCTCTCTCGTTACATCCATCTCTGTGTTTTTCCGGGTTTGTGTTCCCCGCTGCCAGCAGTAACATCGCGAGAACTGCCACCGAGGCTACTGCAGGGGGCAGTTCTCGCGAGGCTAGTGACAGAGGCAGGGAGTGCTGGAGGGGGGAGGAGGAGGGGAGAACCGAACGGCAGCTTTGAAGGCAGAGAGAGAGAGCAGTCTCTCACCTGCTGAAATGCGCTCCTCCTCCGCGCCGCGCGCGCACCTCCAGTTAATCCGGGAGCTTGAAATGAATGATGCCATTTTTTTGGGGGGGGGTTTATATCACTGGATCCAATTATTGAGGGGGTTAAATCCCCCCCATCCCCCGTGTAAATTACGCCTATGGCCGCACGTGGCCATTTCGTAAAACCGGATTTTCATTCTTAAGTAGGAAAAAGCACGCTAATGCTGCGCCGCACACCCGTTTATGAGACTGAACAAGCGTACATACATACTGGTCCTTAAACATGCACAGAACTTTATTTACAATCAGTTAGCTAACACATTACAACACACATTCATCTATAAACACATACCTGTACTGTATTTAGAGACATACTGTATATTAATTTAATAAAAAAATACAATTTCTTACAGTGAGCTGGTCTCAGTCAGTCCGTGTCTCCGGTGGGGGTATAGCGGGGGGTAGCGTCAGCATTTTAGCACCCGTTAGCTCGGTGTGTCCCTCCAAAAGGCTGCACCGCTGTTTATCCACGTTTTAACATGTCACCTCGGTGTTCATCCAACATCTGAGACTGCCAGGCAGACACGGATGGAGCTCCGGCCACCCGCAGCAGACTCTCGCCGCCATTTCAGAACAAGCGCGAGCTAACAGAAGCTAAAAACAATGCTTCCGGAAACCAGCGAAACAAACAATGTAATTCGGGTTTAAAATAATAAAAATAATCATTTTAATAATTTATAAAGCCTTTAAAACAACCACAGCTGCAACAAAGTGCTGTACACATGAAATTAAGAACATTTAAACAAAAACAAAAAAAAGAAATTTCATAATTTTATTAATTATGATAACTTCGTAAAGTCGGAACTTCGTAAGTCGAGGGCTTCATAAGTCGGGGACCACCTCTAGTCCTAAAATTTAACAAAACAACTTTATCTTGATAAAATCTGATTAAGCCTGACACTATTTATTTTATTAATGGTAACTTCAAAGGGGTTATGCCAGCTTAGCATTTCCTGTCAAATACCCCTTTATCAATCATTCTGTTTGATTGTGACAAGGAAAAGAAACAGCAAGGAGAATATTTTCATTCAACCTTTATTTAGGCAGGTTAATCCCATTGAGCCTCGAGGACTCGTTTACAAGAGAGACCTGGAATAACATTTGTCACGCGAGCTACAGAGAGGTTTGTACCAACAGAGACACCACATCCTGTCTGTTGTGTGTCGCCTAAAATAAGCACCACTCACAGCAAAGTTAACAAGTCTCCCCCCCCCACCAAAAAACGAAGCTGGTTGTAAAAGCAGGCTGGCTGTGTGACGTCAGAGGTGGGGGTTGATGTGTCCATGTCTGTTCTTCTTTGCCCACTTTTTTCGTCTCATGTTTATTAAAACCCTGGAGCTCTATGTTAACCAATTCAAATCCATAAGAGCATGCCAGTTGTTTGGCTTTCAGTGGGGGCGTTCAGCTGTTTAAAAAACATAAATGCAATGTTGACATTTTGAAGTTTGCTCATTGAGCGAGGCTGGTAGGAGACAGTTGAGACGATTCTTTCAAAATAAATCAAATGCTCTTGGAAAGTCAGGATTGTCTAAGCGACCACTCTTATTGTTAAGTTTAACCAAATTAACTGAAAACTGGTTGTGGATACACATGCACAAACTCTGGCATCAATATACATTCATAGCTATTTCTGGTATTCAAGGTCGGCGTTCAGTTCTGGTCTTTTGGTCCTTTACATTTGCATTTTGTGTAGATGTCTGTATACAAACAGGATACTGTAATAAATTAGTTGTATTGGCATTTCACGTTGCGGTAAACAGGCAGTCCAAGGTGAACAGAACAAAACAAACGTTTTTGAGGAAGTTATTTCCAGATGTTTGAATCTGGAATCCCAGCTGATCATAAAAATGAACACAAAGATGAAACTTGAGAATAATTTCTAACAATTTATCTTTGGATTAGGAGGTAAACAATAGTATTTCACTTTCATTTACACAGACAACAAATAATAGTCACTTAGCTGTCAAAGAACAAACTGGAAGTAGGCATGAACAGATCAAGACCACAATGCATTGCAAAATATTGATTTTGACAATTATTATCTGTAAAAAGGTAAATAAGCATAGGTAATCAATAATTCAGTGACTTTCGCTGCTTATTCATTCATTCAACCTTTATTTAGTCAGGTTAATCCCATTGAGCCTCAAGGACTCATTTGCAAGAGAGACCTGGCTACAAACAAAGAATGATGACAACAGCAACAGTAGATTTTCCTTGGACAATCAACAATAGACAATCATAAGAGAGAAATACAGTTTTTTTTTTTTTTTTTACAAGTTAAAACAAAGATGTCAAAGTAGCAAAACAGACAGATTATAAGGCAAATGTAGAAAATCAAAAACAGGAACATGTCTGCATTGGTTTTTGCCAGGATTCCAACAGATTCTTAAAGCCATTTAGAGAGGTCAAGGTCGAGAGCTTCAGATCTTTTTGTAAGATATTCCAGGAAGCAGGAGCGGAGTAGGAGAAGGCCCTTTTGCCAAGCTCAGTTCTCACTGACGGAACACTGCAGGTAATCATGTCCTGAGAGCGCACGCTGTAGCTGCACTCACGCAGAGACATGTAGGAGGAGATGTATGAAGGCAGCAGACCAAGAAGTGATTTAAAGATGAAAATGTACCAGTGGAAGAGTCTGCGTGAAGTTAATGATGTCCAGTTAACCAGTGAATACAGGGTGCAGTGGTGGGTATGATAATCACAGCCAGTTATGAATCTTAGTGCACCATGATAGACAGCATCCAACATCTGCAGGGTGCTTGTAGGAGCGTTCATGTAGATAATGTCACCGTAATCAATGGAGGGAAGGAAAGTTACAGTTACAAGGCGTTTCCTAGCATTCAGAGTTAGACAGGATCTGTTTCTAACTTTCAGTTTCTTTACTAGGTTTTCCACGTGGAGCTTAAAAGAGAGATGCAAATCGACCAGGATACCCAAATATTTATAGGAATCAACAAACTCAATAGGGACACCATTTGAGGATAAAATCAGAGGAAGAACTGCTGGGACCGACTTCCTATTTGAAAAAAGCATCCCTTTGGTTTTATCAGCATTTAGGACAAGTTTGAGATGGAACAAATCTGACTGGATGATGTCAAAAGCGGATTGCAAAAGCTGGAAAGCCTTAGCAACTGTTTTAGCTCGACAGTAAACAACTGTGTCATCAGCATAGAAATGTAAGGATGCATCAGGGATGCTCTGACCTACATTACCTATGTAGATTGTAAAGAGGGTTGGTCCTAAGACTGAGCCTTGTGGTACACCATTGTTGACTGTTAAATAACTGGAAGAAGTACCATTATGTTGAACACATTGCCTCCGATCGGAAAGATAGTTAGAAAACCAACCAATGGTGTGATCTGAGAAACCAATTTCTGAGAGCTTATGGCAGAAGATGTTATGATCCACAGTGTCAAAAGCTTTAGATAGGTCTAAGAAAAGTGCAGCACAATAATCCTTAGCATCCAGAGCTTCAACAACGTCATTAAGAACCTTCAGTGAAGCAGTCGTTGTGCTGTGTTGTTTCCTGAAACCAGATTGATGGAGAGGTAAGATGTTAAATGAGTCCAGGTCATTTTTGATTTGAGAATTTATCGGTTTTTCTAGAACCTTGGCTAAAATGCAGAGTTTAGAGATTGGTCGATAGTTGTTCAGTAGGTGGGGTCACCTCCCTTCAGCAAAGGAAGAACAAAGGCTGTTTTCCAAGCATCTGGAATGGAGTTTTGGCTTATGGACAGGTTAAAGATGTGGGTCACAGGGACTGTGATGATATGAGCAGCAGCCTTAAGAAATAAGTTGGAAGTTCATATGGGCCTGCAGATTTTTTAGGATCAATACCTTTTAACAGTTTATTTACCTCACTGACTGAGAACGGAGAAAAAGAGAAGGTGTTATTAACTGAAGATTGACTTATAGGAGGGTTTTGATTTGTAGAAGTTTGGTTATTAGGTGAAGTGGCTGATTTTCCATTAGTAACTGTTTTAACCAATGAACTAGAAGTAACAAAATGTTTGTTGAAACAGTACAGTATAGGATCTCTTGCTTGGCTGAGATGGTGTAGAGGCAGGATAGCCGGCTCAGGACCGGAAGGTCTCGGGTTCAATCCCCGGTCACTGCATACCTCGTTGTGTCTCTGGGCAAGACACTTAACCCCAAGTTGCTCCCGGTAGGACTGGTTGGCGCCTTGCATGGCAGTCTACCGCTACCGGTGTATGAATGTGTATATGAATGGATGGAAGGTTGGTACTGTGAAGTGCTTTGGGGCCCCTCAAAGGGGGCTAGAAAGTGCTATATAAGTAAGCTCCATTTACCATTTTACCATTGCTTATTTGACACAGGAACAGAGTTAACGAGAAGTTGTGATGGGAGGTCAGATGATTGGGGGATGCCTGAGAGTGATTTGATGGTTTTCCAGAACTATTTAGGGTCGTTTAGATTTTTGGATCTCTGAGATAAAAAATAGTTACGTATTGCAGCTTTGATGGCAGTTGTACATCTATTCCTCAGCTGCAGAAAATTCAACCAATGAGCCAGATTTTCTCGCTGCGGCCCAAAGATGGTCTCTCTTGTGCAGGAGGTCAGCTAGTTCAGGAGTAAACCAGGGTCTGTCACGTCCCTTTATCCTGAACTGGCAGAAAGGAGCGTGTTTGTTCACAAAATAAATGAAACTACTTTGTATTATGAAAATAGTTCCAAGCGGTGCTCATGTTGTTGGTTAATAGAATATGTTGCCAGTCAAAGTGAGATAGATCCCAGAGGAATGACTGTTCACAAAAACGTTTAAAAACCATTTTTTGAATTAATCTGGGCTTAGAAGGTGGAAGTTTAATATCTCTGAGAGCCGCTATTACACAATGATCACTCAAAATGTCAGCAAATACACCTGTACCAGGGAATTTGTAAGGCATATTTATTAGAAACAGGTCTAAGATGGAAGATTTTTTTAGGACAGTTTTTGTTTGGTCAAGTGGGAGAGTCAATAAGTTGAGTTAGATTGAGTGATAGGCAACATTCCTTGAATTGATCACAGACGGGGGTTGACTTATCCCAGTCAATGTTGAAATCTCCTGCCAAAAAAATCTCTTTGAATTTAAAATTTCTTAGGAATTCTGTCAGGGAGGACAGTTAACATTAATCATGAATAGTATTATTTTCAAAATCAGATGATAATAGGTGGTAATACATAATAAGTGGGGTTTTGTAATATTTGTCAAGGGTATTAAAGTCCAAATAACATGTTTTGTCATTAGAAGGTAAAAACAAATACTGTAAGTAACAAATGGGGAAATATAAATGAAAAAAAAAGCAAAGCAAAAAAAAGCAAAAGCCATAAACATCATCCATCCATTATCTTTACCCATTTCTTTCTTTTTGGGTCGCAGGGGTCACTGTTGCCCATGTCCAACTATCACTGTGCGAGAAGCGGGGGACACCCTGGACAGGTCTCCAGTCCATCATAGGAACACATAGAGACAAACGAGACAAACAACCATTCACTCTCTCACTCACACCTAGGGACAATTTAGTTATCAATCAGCCTAACATGTATGTTTTTGTTCTGTGGGGAAACTGAGTACCCGGAGAAAACCCACGCATGCACGGAGAGAACATGTAAACTCCACCCAGAAAAAAAAGTGAAAAATTCCGACTGGGATTTGAATGGGCGACCTTCTCACTGAGAGGCAACAGCTCGACTAACTGCACCACCGTGCCGTCCAGCTGTTGAGATATTATTGTTAATTTACAAAATAATATTTTGACATCTAAAATAGGGATGCACGATATTGGATTTTTATCTGATATCCGATATGCCAATACAGTATATAAAAAAATATTTGACCAATAACCATTACCAATACAGTACCAACATTTTTTTCCTAGACCTACATACAGAGACTACAAAGCTTTCTCTGCTGTGGAATTAAATACTACATTATTCTGCATGTTTTTTGTCAATTTGGCCTGCTAAATGCAGATGCCAAAAAAGGGGCTGAAAATCAGGGCTGTCTTGTAAATGAGTCCCCGAGGCTCATTGAGATTAACCTGTATAAATAAAGGTTGAATGAAAAAAAAGCGCAACACTATACACTGTATAAATGTATAATATATACAAAAACTGTGCCTTTTATATCGGTGAGTTATTTTGAATGGACTAAGTTTTCCCTCGCCCGGACGCGGGTCACCGGGGCCCCACTCTGGAGCCAGGCCCGGAGGTGGGGCACGCTGGCGAGCGCCTGGTGGCCGGGCTTTTACCCATGGAGCCCGGCCGGGCACAGCCCGAAGAGGAGACGTGGGTCCCCCTTCCCATGGGCTCACCACCTGTGGGAGGGGCCAAAGGGGTCGGGTGCAATGTGAGATGGGTGGTGGCCGAGGGCGGGGACCCTGGCGGTCTGATCCTCGGCTACAGAAGCTGGCCATTGGGACATGGAATGTCACCTCTCTGGTGGGGAAGGAGCCTGAGCTAGTGTGTGAGGTTGAGAGGTTCCGACTAGAAATAGTCGGACTCACCTCAACGCATGGCTCTGGCTCTGGAACCAGTTTCCTTGAGAGGGGTTGGACACTCTTCCACTCTGGAGTTGCCCCTGGTGAGAGGCGCCGAGCAGGAGTGGGCATACTGGTTGCCCCCCATCTTGGTGCCTGTACGTTGGGGTTCACCCCGGTGAACGAGAGGGTAGCCTCCCTTCGCCTACGTGTGGGGGGACGGGCTCTGACTGTTGTTTGTGCCTATGCACCAAACGGCAGCTCAGACTACCCACCCTTTTTGGAGTCCTTGGAGGGGGTATTGGAGAGTGCGCCTCCTGGGGACTCCCTTGTTCTACTGGGGGACTTCAACGCTCACGTGGGCAATGACAGTGAGACCTGGAGGGGTGTGGTTGGGAGGAACGGCCCCCCTGATCTGAACCAGAGTGGTGTTCTGTTATTGGACTTCTGTGCTCGTCATGGATTGTCCATAACGAACACCATGTTTAAGCATAAGGGTGTCCATATGTGCTCTTGGCACCAGGACACCCTAGGTCGCAGTTCGATGATCGACTTTGTTGTCGTCTCATCTGATCTGCGGCCGCATGTCTTGGACACTCGGGTGAGGAGAGGGGCGGAGCTGTCAACTGACCACTACCTGGTGGTGAGTTGGCTCCGATGGTGGGGGAGGATGCCGGTCAGACCTGGCAGACCCAAACGTATTGTGAGGGTCTGCTGGGAACGTCTGGCAGAGTCTCCCGTAAGACGGAGCTTTAACTCCCACCTCCGGGAGAGCTTTGAACACGTTCCAAGGGAGGCGGGGGACATGGAGTCCGAGTGGGCCGTGTTCCGCGCCTCTATTGTCGAGGCAGCTTATCGGAGCTGTGGCCGCAAGGTTGTTGGTGCCTGTCGTGGTGGCAACCCTCGAACCCGGTGGTGGACACCGGCAGTGAGGGATGCTGTCAGGCTGAAGAAGGAGTCCTATTGGGCCTTTTTGGCTTGTGGGACCCCGGAAGCAGCTGATAGGTACCGGCAGTCCAAGCGGCATGCGGCTCGGGTGGTTGCTGAGGCAAAAACTCGGGCGTGGGAGGAGTTCGGAGAGGCCATGGAGAATGACTTCCGTACGGCTTCGAGGCGATTCTGGTCCACCATCCGGCGTCTCAGGGGGGGAAAGAGGTACGAGACCAACACCATTTATGGTGGAGGTGGCGTGCTGCTGACCTCAACTCGGGATGTTGTGAGTCGGTGGGCGGAATACTTCGAAGACCTCCTCAATCCTACTGGCACGTCTTCCACTGAGGAAGCAGAGCCTGGGGACTTTGGGTCGGGTTCTCCGATCTCTGGTGCTGAGGTCGCCGAGGTGGTTAAAAAGCTCCGCGGTGGCAAGGCTCCGGGGGTGGATGAGATTCGCCCGGAGTTCCTTAGGGCTCTGGATGTTGTAGGGTTGTGTTGGCTTACGCGACTCTGCAATATCGCGTGGACATCGGGGGCAGTTCCCTTGGATTGGCAGACTGGGGTGGTGGTTCCCCTATTTAAAAAGGGGGACCGTAGGGTGTGTTCCAACTATAGGGGGATCACACTCTTAAGCCTCCCTGGTAAGGTCTATTCAGGGGTTCTGGAGAGGAGGGTCCGTCGGATAGTCGAACCTCGGATTCAGGAGGAGCAGTGTGGTTTTCGTCCTGGTCGTGGAACACTGGACCAGCTCTACACCCTCAGCAGGGTCCTGGAGGGTGCGTGGGAGTTTGCCCAACCAGTTTACATGTGCTTTGTGGACTTGGAGAAGGCATTCGACCGCGTCCCTCGGGGGGTTCTGTGGGGGGTACTCCGGGAGTATGGGGTACCAGGCCCTTTGATAAGGGCTGTTAGGTCCCTGTACGACCGGTGTCAGAGCTTGGTCCGCATTGCCGGCAGTAAGTCAGGCTCGTTTCCGGTGAGAGTTGGACTCCGCCAAGGTTGCCCTTTGTCACCGATTCTGTTCATAACTTTTATGGACAGAATTTCTAGGCGCAGCCAAGGTGTTGAGAGGATCCGTTTTGGTGACCTTAGAATCGCTTCTCTGTTTTTTGCAGATGATGTGGTCCTACTGGCTTCATCAGTTCGTGATTTACAACTTTCACTGGAGCGGTTTGCAGCCGAGTGTGATGCGGCCGGGATGAGGATCAGTTCCTCCAAATCCGAGGCCATGGTCTTGAGCCGGAAAAGGGTAGCATGCCCTCTCCGGGTCGGGGAGGAGGTCCTGCCCCAAGTGGAGGAGTTTAAGTATCTCGGGATCTTGTTCACGAATGAGGGAAAACTGGAGCGTGAGATCGATAGGCGGATAGGTGCAGCGTCCGCAGTGAAGCGGGCGCTGTACCGGTCTGTCGTGGTGAAGAGAGAGCTGAGTCAAAAGGCAAAGCTCTCAATTTACCGATCGATCTACGTTCCCACCCTCATCTATGGTCATGAGCTTTGGGTTATGACCGAAAGAACAAGATCTCGGATACAAGCGGCTGAAATGAGTTTTCTCCGCAGGGTGGCTGGACTCTCCCTTAGAGATAGGGTGAGAAGCTCAGTCATCCGGGAGGGACTCGGAGTAGAGCCGCTGCTTCTCCACATCGAGAGGAGCCAGTTGAGGTGGCTCGGGCATCTGGTTAGGATGCCTCCTGGACGCCTCCCTGGTGAGGTGTTCCGGGCACGTCCCACCGGGAGGAGACCCAGAGGAAGACCCAGGACGCGCTGGAGGGACTATGTTTCTCGGCTGGCCTGGGAACGCCTTGGGATTCCCCCGGAGGAGCTGCTCCAAGTGGCTGGGGAGAGGGAAGTCTGGGCCTCCCTACTTAGGCTGCTACCCCCGCGACCCGACCCCGGATAAGCGGAAAAAGATGGATGGATGGATGGAGTTATTTTGATGGAATGTCCGATATTTAACTTTATCGCTAATATCTGCAGATACCACGCCAATAATATAGCGCTTCGCTAATCTAAAATGCTTCTTTTTTTTAGCAACAAAGCTAAATGAGAGTTTGTAAATGGAAGGTGCAACTTGACTTTACAAAAATGTGCGTGCGGTTATGACATCCTCTTTGAAGTCTTGAGTTTTATGTATTAGGACATAATAATAGTCTGGTTCTTAATACATATACATCACTGAAATGTTGATTCCCTTATTCTCTAGCCCGCACCATTCGGTCTTCAGCACTGAACCTTCTAAAGGTCCCTAAGACCCGGTTTAAAACTCGGGGTGACCTTTCCTTTCAGGCCGTAGCCCCCCGGCTGTGGACTGCCCTACCCCTGTCTCTTTGTGTGACTGTCTCTGTTGATTCCTTTAAAACGCAGCTTAAGACACTTATTCAGACAAGCTTTTAGTTAAATGTGGGGCGGCCGTGGCACAGTGGTAATGGCAGTCGACCCCCGATCGGAAGGTTGGAGGTTCGAATCCCACATCCGCCCACCATGTGTCGTTGTGTCCCTGGGCAAGACACTTAACCCCGAGTTGCTCCCGGTAGGTCTGGATGGCGCCTTGCAATGCAAGCTACCACTACCGGTGTATGAATGTGTGTATGAATGGGTGGATGGCTTGTATTGTAAAGCGCTTTGGGGCTCCTCACAGGGGGCTGGAAAGCGCTATATAAATAAGCTCCATTTACCGTTTACCATTTAAATGTTTTTATTTAGTGTTTTTATCAGCTGTTCTTGTTTTATCAGCTGTTCTTATTGTTTTTATTAATCAGCTGTTATTATTTCTTTTGTCTATTTTAATCTTTTATTTTGTATTTTGTACAGCACTTTGTGATTTTATCTATAAGTGCTATATAAATAAAGTTTACTTACTTACCGTACTTACTTACTTACTTACTTACTTACTTACTTACTTACTTACTTACTTACTTACTTACTTACTTACTTACTTAAAAGTGGGTGAACCAATCACCAAAATGGCTTAATACATTTTCATTATTTGTGTAACAAAATCTAACCTCAACACAGAGGCTGTATACAGTACAGGAAAACAAATCTAACATCATAATTTTAGAGCTTTATCAGCAGCAACTGGAAGTACGGTAACCGATCTGGACATGACCTTATCAGTCCCTCACATTGTTGAAGTATTTTGGGCTGCTCGTGTTTAAATCTTTGCGTCATTCTTTTAGTTTTGCTGGTATTTGCTTATGTGCAGCTCTGTTTATTCCCACCACAGCTTTTCAATCGGTTTGGACTTTGATCCTTTTTTCCCACCCTTCTATTGTAGGTTTGCTGCTGTGCTTTGGATCATTGTCCTGTTACATGAGCCAGTTCTGAATAAGCTTCAGCTGTCACACAAATAGCCTTATATCTGACTTATTCTACTTTGTACTACTCCGACATAACTGCAAGATGTCTGGGGCCAAGAACAATCTAAAGGCAGTAAATGTTGCCCACTTCTTGTTCAACAATCTCTATACAGCAGACATGTTTGCTGCAGTAAATTGATCTTTTTCGTCTGAGTAGAAAATAATGCAATTCAATGTCAAACATACCTAGGTCAGTTTCAGTTTCTAATGCCTGGTCATTGCCTCATGAAATTACTTGGCCTACGGTTCTGTTTAAACTGTTTAATCACCCATTTTTCTGAATGCACCTATGCTTAAAGAAAGTACAGTAGATTGGATGCAATACAAAGAGGTTTTTGTGTGTGCCACTGTGGGAGCTAATTCTTTGTATTATTTCACCGCAAGAGTATAGCAGGAGATTTAAGACCATTAGACACACTGTGTAGGCTCACAGTCTTAGTACCAATCAATACAAGTTTAGACCAAGAAACTCATTTATCAACATTTCTCCTGAAATACTAAATCAGTTAAAAGTCTAAAGATACAGTAATTTAAAATTGTTTAACTACATTTACTGATAATCATTGGACTGGTAGGGTTTTTGAAAAATGTCCATAAATACTGTAGTGTGTATACAATGCAGCCCCCTCTGCAGGGTTGTCACAGCAAACAAACTCACACAAGAGATTTGGCAATAGTTTTATTTTGTTTCCTGCCACAACCTGGGCTTGAACCACAGCCCCAACATGTGATATGTTAAATATGTGTGATAAATTAAATATCCCATTATTAATTTAACAAAAAACAAAGATGAATTGCCAAAAAATGGTGTGGGGTATACGTAATTGTAGATCCTTACTTAACGGAGATGGGATGAAGGAGGTAAGATGATGGTTTCTGTCACAGTCTGGAGTCTGTCTTTCTATAGTTATAGAGATTATTTACAAATTTAAAAGTTTCAAGCTGCCAGTCCTCCCAGAACGGGACGTACTAGCAGGTTCACCTCAAGGTTAGATTGGGCAATGTTCAGAAAAATTGCAGAAACCCCAAGGGATGCTTAATGCCGTTGTTAGATAGTTCAAAACAGCGCAGTTAAAGTTGCATCTGCGAGATTTTTGACCATGCAGCACCGTTCTATATTTGGTGAAAACCAAACCCAGCATATTAACACAAACACCTTGCACCATCTGTCAAGCACATAAGCAGAGGAACAAGGATTTGCAGCCTTGAGTCCTGGGCAACTTGTAACAGAACTGAGCGTAATCTCCTCTGTATGCTACAAAGTAGTACTATGTGATATATATGGTATTCTAGAGTCAAATATGAGTGCTGACTGCTGAAGCTGGGTCCACATTGTGTCACAGGCAACAGGAAAATGATGACAAACAAAGCAGGAAATTGACAGAAGAATGAAAAAGAAAATAATCACGTTCATGGAATGGCCCAGTCAAAATCCAGACCTCTACTTGCTCGAAATGCTGCAGTGGGAACTGAAGAGCTGTGCTCAAACGGGGACCCGCTAACCTCAGTTACTTGAAGCATCGTTGTGAAGAGGGGTGGACCAAATTTCTTTGATAAGAGAAAATGATAAGAAAATGCAAAATGGAATACATTTTATTACTGAATGTGGTTCTGCAGGAAAACCAGCAAAAAGCAAAACCACATAAAGCTGGCAACAAAAACAAGTTTCACTACTTCTTCAATTACCGGTACTCAAATTATCAGAATGCTTCAGCTCTGTGTAAATTCAGCCTTTAGATGTCGCTCTTTCTGCTGAATTCATGATCTAATTTACGGTAAAATGTATGTCTTCCTTTTTTAGTTTGTGTTCATCTTTGTATGCATGATTCAGTGTGGTCAGCTTATTTTAGTTGACATTTATTGAGGATATTCCTGTGACCAGAACAGTTTCCTTGATTTAAAAAATGTAACTCTTTTTAATTACTGCTCATGTTTCAGAAACAGGTTCTTTTGCCTTACTGGTATGAGCACGGTTGTAGACTGGAAACAAACGAACCTTAGTTCTGTGGTTTATTAGAGCTTGTTGAAAAGTGTGTCTGACCTTGAAGCTATTAAAAGGAAAGTCAAAGGTATGGAGGCATTTTGGAGTCTATGAATTCTCAGCAATCTGTCCTCTTTCATTTTCAGCAGCCTGTGAGGAACGCAGAGCCCACTCGTGTGCCTGTTTCTATTTATCTTTGTTGAGGGGGGGAAGGCTCTTCATTTATGACCTGAATACCTCAGCGGCTAAGGATTTGTATGTCCTCCAAATGTGAATGTGTCCTCCATGTGACAGTGTGCATGTGTGTGTGTTTATAAGCTCTTGGCTGTCTGAATAAAATATTCATGGTGCCATGGTGGGATCGGCTGCTGTGCATGGAGCGGACTGACAGAGTATTGCAGAGCACTGTGTGTTCTGAAGCAGCTCGCTCCCCTCCCTCTCACCCTCTTTGTATAAAGGGATGAGCGGAGGAAGAGAGAACAGACGAGTGTGACACTGTTGCTGTTAACGCTTGGCACACACACACCCGCCCTCTACGAAACAGATCGTCGCCATAGAGAAGGAGCAGCTCAACGTCCCTCCTGCCTCCGTTTTGCGGATGTTTTGGTCTAAATGGATGAACAGAGAAAAAGGGAACATGTGCTCACGGTATGTTTGATTTTGGGTCTCAGTTTGTGTTTTTGCACCTTTCATTGGATGTCTGCAGTTGAACAGGAGCCATTGACTCTAGGTGTGCAGTTATGATGTGTTTATATTGACTTGTCAGCTTGTGGCGTGCTACAGGAGTGCTAATGAATGGGGGGGCATGGTCAACACATTTGACCAGAATTAAGAAAAGAGGAATGTGAAGGAAAGGACAAGGTGACAAAATGGGTACCTCATAAAACAGCTGTTACTGAAAATGAAAATGTTTTTTAATACCCTTTACTGTCTCAAAACAGCACAAACGATGGGAAACCATCAGAGACAGTTATGGCTGCTTAAAGGAGCGGGACAAGGAGAATGGGAAAGAGAAAGGGTAGGGGATAAGAGCCAGGCAGTGGGAAAATGGGTCTTCCAAGGTAACAGAACGCAAACAAGATGCATGCTGTTTATAGAGACGATATTAATGCACTGAGGTGAAAACAATTCATCACTGATATGCCAGGAGTGGTAAAACTGAATGCTCATTCAGAGAGCGGTAGAAAGCAAATATTGGTCTCCTTCTTGTGTGTATGAATGTTTTTTTGTTTTCATTTCTGCATGTTTGGAATGGGGAGGGGGAGGTTGGGCTGACAACATGCACAATTGCAGACAAAACTCTTTCCCAGTTCTTTGAATTGGATAAAAGAACAACAGGTCTCTGGAGAAATGATAGACAGGACGCAAGTTTCTGAGTGGGCTGTGTGCTGCTCAAAAGTGATTAGGCCCCAGGGAGGTAAATAATTCATTAGCTAGTCAGCGAGAGTCAGCAGGAAATTACTACCTTTATATTTATAAAGTCTGTTTCTGACCCCATGACCTTAAAATATGGTGTGTATCATAAAAACTAGATATACTGTATATAAAGAAAAATAAGATAAAAATTCCATCTATCCGTCCATTTTCTTCCGCTTATTCCGAAGTCGGGTCGCAGGGAAGATCAAAAGTATTCAACAAATTATTCTGAGTCCCAGGGAGTATGTTGGTCTTTCATAGCATTGTTTCATGCTCTGAATGTTTGTACGATGCAAACAGGGCCACATTTTCTGCCAAAAGCACAGATCTAGTTCCAGTGAATATCTCCAGTGCTGGATAAAATCATCTCAATAACAACAGTAAGTATCAGCAGTGTGGCTGTATTTGTCCTCATTACTTACAACAACCTCTTTCTTGGACCTACTCCCCCAGGTGGGACAGGTCCCTGGAAGAGGACCAGACTTAGCTTTTTTAGATTTTTCTACCTGGATTATTGAGCATGCATCAGGGTGTCCCTGGAAAAGTTCAGAGTTCAGTCACACACTTCTACTGGAGGTGATGTGGTGGATTTCCCTGAAACTGCAAATTGTCCCAGACTGGAAATAAAACACAGAGGTAAAAAAAGAGTCAATAAGATTATAACTTTAAATTTAAAAAAGTTATATAGATAATAATATTAATAAAACAACAATACCTCTTCTTGAACGGTTGTTATGAGGTGGTTAAATCGCTCGGTCATCATCATCATGGCAGGGCTTTAATAAACTCCAGGCTTGTTGACAACATCAGTTTTAGCTGTTTCATAAAGTGCTGAACTTTTTTTGTCTGAAGTGTTGACATGATGGATGTTGTAGTGAAGCTCACGAACTTTAAAGGCTGCAGTGCACATCAACAACATTCAGTCCAGAGCTTAAAAAACTTCTACAGCTTGTGTTATTGATCTGGACCGTTCTGATTTACCTGATGAAGTAGTTTTAATGCTGCTGTTTGCAATAAGCTGCTCTTTTTGCTTTTAGAAGAGACGTTCACATGAAGTTGTTTCAAGTCCGTTACAGAGTTAGACGTGTTGGAGGGGGGAAAAAACGTGTTGCAGCTGCAGATCTAATCTTGTTGGTTCTCTCGTGGCGGAGCGCTCTGCTCCTCTGCACCAAACGTCCACACACAGCTTTGGACTCGCGCTCGTCTTTAACGTTCCCAAACATGAGACCGCAGCGAGAAGCTAACCTGCTAAAAGCTGCGCGTGCGTCAAGATAATAGCGCCGTGCTGCAACACGCCTAGGAATTTTTAGCTCCGCGGCGCATATATTCCCCCGTTAAAAACATTTAATGAGTTAAAAAATAACCGAAACGGTACGTAGGTGGACCGAACCGAACGTGCCGTACCGAAACGGTTCGGTACACCCACTTGTACCGTTACATGCCTAGAATAGATATATACATCTACATAATAATACTTTGTGTTGCTTGTTTTAAGTGGTGTATTACTAATGTAATTTTAACATTCAGAAACAATGACAGTCTCTCGTCCTGGCCACACCTCCTCGTTCACCCACCATCCACCTCCCCCTCCTTTAGGCGGTGTCTGTTGACACGCCCATTTTTCTGCATTTTTCAAATCCTGGGCTGGGGCGGGGCTATCTCTGGACGGTGGGGTGAGCTACACTTTAATGTGCCTTGTGATCCGATGCGCCTTATAGTCCGAAAAATACGGTAAATTAAAGTGAAGTACAAAGCTGTATCTAGCAAAATATTTAGTTGTCAATTCTCAAAGCTAAGAATATCTCAGAAACAGTTCCAACATGGAGCTAACAGGACAGTTGCTTTATTTATGTATTAATTTCAACAGCCTAGTTTGCACCTCTGCAGGTTTTGTGCTGCGCAAACGACAAGGTATTAGACAAGGCTGAAATCTTATTTAGATTTATTTCTACCGGTAATGGAGACATATACAGTATGCTTTAAGAAGTGAGCATTTTCCCACCATCTTAAAGAGAACATGTAAATCTCACAGAAGCTTTAATGTTTTGTCCTGTCATGCCACTTCCTTTAAGTTAAAACAAATTGCAATGAAATGCTCACACTGTTGAGTTTTATTGTTTTGGCTAACTAGCAAATAATATACACATTAGTTGGTAAGCAGTTGTTTATAGTATTGTATGTCTCTTATTTTGATACATCTATGTTGAAGCTATGTTATGATTCATACATACAGTAGTTTCGTAACTTGAAACTTAACAATTAGCATTCTTGGTTGTTTGATTGTGTGTTTGGCTCCAATTTCAAATTTGGCTGTAATATTAAGGGATAGGTCTCTTACTACGCACCACATCTGCTCCATTACTTCGTGTCGACTGGATCGGTTCCCAGTACTACAGAGTTGGCAGAGACCTCAGGGAACCAGTGCTGTTGGCATGCTGGGGGGGCTGGCTGCTCATTTCAGTCATTGGTTAGTTGCTATGTTGTTATTTTTTCTCTCATGCAAACAAGCAAATGTTATACTTCAGCTTGTGAAATTACTTTTTGTATGGCTTATTAAATTACCACAGCACTGGCTATTTAGATCGGATTTTTAAGAAAGCACATGTTTGAAAAATTCATTTTTACTTATAGTTTGCCATTCTTCTTTAGTATTAACATAATATTGCTGTGAACAGCTCTAAACTTTCAACCTTTGATCACATTTTTAATGTAAGTGTCGCTGAAAAGATTTATGCATTAAAGCTCCACTGACATCATCTTTTGACTTTTCAAAAAATGGCACAACATATATAAATATTAAGATTGACCCCTGACCGTTTTTGCTAAAATAATGTTAAATGAATGAAAATTCTCTCCCAAAACAGTTTAAAATTAGCGCCATTTTTTTAACACGATAAATAGGGATTTCGCCGTCGCAGGATGATGACGTCATGTAAAGGAATTTCCCTACTGCGCAGCTTGAAAACAATGGAGGAGCTACAAACTCGATCCGTCCAATTTAGCCATTTAAAAGTTAATATTTTAGCGGATTGTCTGCAGAGAAGCCAAAGTTATTTCCAGTAAACAGCAGGTATAAAGAGATGCTGAAAATACTGTAGAAGATAAAAACTACTTGAGTACAAAGAGAGCATCAAAGACATGTATACCTTCACACTGAACAAGTTTTTTTTGTGTGCAAATTTCTGAAATCCAGTCATATTTTCATGGGTTATGAAGAGTAGCGAGGTCATCATCCAGTGTGAAAGGGGACTAAAAACTGAAAGAAGGCAAGGTTTTTCTTTCTATTATTTTCTTATGCTGTTTCTTTTGTTAAGAGGATCAAGGCTAGTTGACTTGTACCTGTTTCCAACAGTGCAGCCTGACTGTGGCTTCTTAAGGCTAGTTATTACCTCCACCCACAGGGCAACATATTACTCCAGGTTTTATTTGGAAGTGAACATCAGCACAAGACATGATCAACAATTTAATTAAAGAAAACTTCCATTTTTTTGATCTCTTGTTTCCTTTCTTTATTATCTTATTTGTTTTCATTGGAAGGTGAACTTTAAATCACACACATGCTCCCTGCTTTTTGTCACCTTTAATGATGCATGAAAATAATAAAGCTCTGAATGTTAACATATGGAGCTACCCAGTTCTGTCAGTGTCAGGCATCTTTGAAAAAAAAAAAAACGTGATTTTGAGTTGATAAGACAGATGGTTCATTAAAGAATCACAAGTATCCCGCTAAGTTTTCCACTTGCTCTGAGAACCGGCTAAGANGGCCGCTTGTCATTAAAGAAGTCAAAGAAGTCCTAAGCGAGCGTTTCTCGTCTCATGCATTCTAAATAAACATGTAAAATATTAGAACATCACGACAGACGGATGTACGATGTATTACAACAGTTATAAATACCTTTTAAGTTAGTGAACAGTCTAAGCTGCTGGCTGCGCGCCTCTCGTGTCTCCAGGTGAGTGTGTGTATGTGTGGGTGTGTCTAGTACCGTGATCTCACCACTCTCTTCCGTTCACACAAATCTCGCGATAACGGTACTAACAAAATAATCCTTCACTACAGAATAAATGCATCTTGTACAAAGTATCACATTCTCAAGGTATGAGCAAAACAAATTAAACCCAAAATATTCTAACTACTAAAAAACAAATATTAATTCCCCTTTTAATGCATAAATCTTTTCAGCGACACTTACATTTAAAGATCCATGAACAGTTTTCCATCACAACTTTCTTAAACCCAAGCCACTTGTTTAACATGTCCTTTATTTCAGCCTTAGTTTCATATTTCATATTTCATACATAGAACCACTAGACTGAGGAACAGCTTCTACCCTGAGGCTGTTAGACTCATGAATAAATAAAAATAAAATAAAAAAATAAACACTGCAAAATATCACATCATACTGATGCTGATCTGTTTTCTTGTTGCTGTGTTCATCTGTGTTCATCTGTGACCATCTGCTCATACAAACTCATGTTCGTGCTGCTGTTTATTCCCACTATATTAGGCTTAGTGTATTACTAGTTGATGTTTTTCTTAGTTAGTTCTAGATGTTATTACTGTTTTTCTCTTTCATTTGTTGTTGGATGTAACTGGGACCTCGTGTACATAATCTCGTTTTCATCACATGTACCACATGCGGTGCAAATGACAATAAAGACTCTCTGACTCTGACTCTGATATTCAATGAGCCAGTAAATTTAAATCGTCAGCTCAAATTAAATGTACATATTTTGTCTCTTACAGAATGTTCACCACTTCTGTTCGCTCTGTAAGAATCATGTGAACTGTAAATCCTAATTCCTAAAACCCGACACATTGTTGATTTGAACACCTAAGCTGCCACCTAAGCTTGACAAAATCCTCATATGTTCTCACCGTAAAAGTAACAACTGCATCAGACATTTTATAATTTAGATACATGTTGTATAAACTATAGTAAACTGAACATTTTGCACATAAAACAAAACAATCTCTAAAAAGCATATACAGTACCAGTCTCTAGCCTTTCTACCAGTTTTAGCCTCCAGTGTGAATTTTTTTTCTCTTGTCATGTTGAGGAAGGCCAGACAAAAGTAACAATGATAAGCACTCATAGAGTCTGCTGCACCAAACTCAACGAGTGCTTACAGTTCTGTTCTCACAGTAGAATTTACAGGTGCTAGTCATAAAAGCAGAATATCATGAAAAAGTTAATTTATTTCAGTAATTTCATTCAAAAAGTGAAACTTGTATATTATATTCATTCATTACATCACATACTGATGTATTTCAAATGTTTATTTATTTTAATGTTGATGATTATAACTGACAACTAATGGAAACCCCAAATTCAACATCTCAGAAATTTTGAATATTGCTTAAGACAATAAAATAAAATAAAAAGGATTTTTAGAAATGTTGTCCAACTGAAAAGTATGAACATGAAAAGTATGAGCAGGTACAGCACTCAGTACTTCGTCGGGGCTCCTTTTGCCTGGATTACTGCAGCAGTGCGGTGTGTCATGGAGTCGCTCTGTCTGTGGCACTGCTCAGGTGTTATGAGAGCCCAGGTTGCTCTGTGGCCTTAGCTCTTCTGAATTGTTGGGTCTGCTCTATCACATCTTCCACTTCACAATACCCCATAGATTTTCTATGGGGTTATGGTCACACGAGTTTGCTGGCCAATTAAGAACAGGGACACCATGGTCCTTAAACCAGGTACTGGTAGCTTTGGCACTGTGTGCAGGTGCCAAGTCCTGTTGTAAAATGAAATCTGCATCTCCATAAAGTTGGTCAGCAGCAGGAAGCATGAAGTTCTCTAAAACTTCCTTGTAGACGTCTGTGTTGACCTTGGACTTTGAAACACAGTGGACCAACACCAGCAGATGGCATGGCACCCCAAACCATCACTGACTGTGAAAACCTGACACTTGACCTCAAGCAACGTGGATTCTGTGTTTCTCCTCTCTTCCTCCAGACTCTGGGACCTTGATTTCCAAAGGAAATGCAAAATTTACTTTAATCAGAGAACATAACTTTGGACCACTCAGCAGCAGTCCCAGGCGAGACGCTTCTGACGCTGTCTCTTGTTCAACAGTGGCTTGACACAAGGAATGTGACAGTTGAAACCCATGTCTTGCATACGTCTGTGCGTGGTGGTTCTTGAAGCACCGACTCCAGCTGCAGTCAACTCGTTGTGAATCTCCCCCACATTTTGGAATGAGTTTCATTTCACAATCCTCTCCAGGGTGCGGTATTGCTTGTACAGCATTTCTACCACATCTTTTCCTTCCCTTCGCCTCTTTATTAATGTGCTTGGACACAGAGCTCTGTGAACAGCCAGCCTCTTTAGCAATGACCTTTTGTTTCTTGCCCTCCTTGTGCATAGTGTCAATGGTCATCTCTTGAACAACTGTCAAGTCAGCAGTCTTCACCATGTTTGTGTAGCCTACAGAACTAGACCATTTAAAGGCTTTTGCAAGTGTTTTGAATTAATTGGCTGATTAGAGTGTGGAACCAAGTGTCTTTAATATTGAACCTTTTCACAATACAGGGAGTCCTCGATTTACGACGCCCTCAACTTACGACAATCCGGACTTACGAACGCGCTCCGAACGCTAGTATGTGCTGTGTTTATAGACAAATGTGTGGTGTAATGTGTTAGCTAACCATTTGTAAATAAAGTTCTGTGCATGTTTATGGACCAGTATGTATGCTTGTTCAGTCTCATGTCGATAAACGGGTGTGCGGCGCAGCGTACAAACGCCACGTGTTCTGAGTTCCGACTTACATAAAAAAATCCGGACTCACGAACGCCACGTGTTCCGAGTTCCGACTTACGTACAACAATCCGGACTTACGAACGCCACGTGTTCTGAGTTCCGACTTACGTACAAAAATCCGGACTTACGAACGCCACGTGTTCTGAGTTCCGACTTACGCCAAAATTGGGTTACGAACAGTGCGTAGGAACGTAACTCGAGGACTCCCTGTATTTTATTTTCTGAGATACTGAATTTGGGCTTTTCATTAATTGTCAGTTATAATCATCAACATTAAAAAAAATAAAATAATTTGAAATATATCAGTCAGTGTGTAATGAATTAATTAATTAATTCAATCTCTATTTAAACAGATTATAGTAGTCCCATTGAGCCACGAGGACTCATTTACCTGTACAAGAGACCTGAATTTTAACAAAGTGATGACAACTGTGGATAACAACGACAACAACAGACAAATGATTCATACAATTTATTTTTTTATTTATTTTACAATTGAAAGCAAAATGATATTTAAAATATAATTAAAATGTATAAAAAAAAACAGCTAGATAACGAGGCGGTGTATAAAACTAAAAACAGGAACATGTCTGCATTGGTTCTTGCCAGGAACTTAACATATATTTAAAGGCACTTAGAGAGGTCAAGGTTGAGAGCTTGAATGAATATAATACACAAGTTTCACTTTTTGAATGGAATTACTGAAATAAATCAACTTTTTCAGGATATTCCAATTTTATGACCAGCACCTGTATTTTGTTTTATTATGAATCAGACAAGTTGCAAGCACAATTTACTTTGTGTGGCTCCTTTTTTACATAAAGAAAGATAATGATTAATTGACTTTTAATTTAATTGATTTAAGTTTGTGTATTTAGTCTGTTAGTGGCACTTAGTTTAGCACCTAGTGCTCCCTGCTCCAGATTTAATCAGTTTGATACCTAAAACTGTATAAAACAGACATCATGGAAACACACTTGTCAACAAAGGCAAACAGAACGTATGTTCTTACAGGATACACACTGGAGGAAACACAGATCCAGGCACCATAGAGTCAGGCTTTTATATGTTGTAGATCCAGCGACACATCTGCCTTCTGTCAACGGCCTCTGAATTCAGTGGCGCTTCTCTTACTCAGATGGCACTTCCTCCTTTCTAACCCCCCCCAGTGACGTTGTTCATGTATGCCCGCAAAGCACAGCTGTGGCCGAGCTACAGAAGTGAGCTCCTCACACTCCACCCCCTTTTCTGAAAGCTGTGGTAGATAGACAGGGGTTTATTTTTGACAAAGCTATGCGACAGGTTGCATCATGTGTTCTTGGATTGTTCCAAGGCAACGTGAGGTCGAGGATGTCCAGGACTTTGGCACGTAAATGGGTTTTAATGTAGCAAAATTCACAGATTTTGCTAAGAGGTATTTTAAGAAGCTTAATGATAAAGCTGCTGCTATTTGGCAGGGATGGCTTTACACCAGCTTTTTGTTGCTTGCATGTAAACATTGGATCATGTGATCCTTGCAAACATTAGACCTATAGCTATAATCAGACTTTAAACAAAACTGGTATAAGTATTATTGGCATTAACTTTACAATACAGTACTTTTGTAAACTATTTAATACAGTCCAGGGGCCTCATGTACAAAGACTTGCGTAGATTTCTTACTGAAAAGTCACGTACGGACAAATCCAGAAAAGTGTCCACGCACAAAAAAATCCAGATTTATCAAACTGTGCGTACACCGGAATCCACGCACATTCCTTATGTACAACACAATCAACGTGGAATTCAGCGCACATGAGAGAGTGGCCGACTCCGCCCTTGACACGCCTCCGTATGAATATGCAAAGTCATTCAAATATGCCATGCACGACAGGAATGTCGTCTCTGCTCCATTGCAAATCATGTCGGAACGTAGAAAAAAGAGGAACTTCACGGACTGTGAACAGGAATCACTTCTGAGTGAGGCAGAGAAGCACGGAAAAAGACTTCATTCGGCACGCACAGTGCAAAACAAACCATCCACATTTAAATAAGAAGTTGACCAAGCTAATCTAACATGCCTGTATAGCTTAGTGGCGAACGCGCCCGCCCTTCGTCCCAAAGGTCGTGAGATCGACTCCCGCTTGGTACAATGTTTTTTTTTTTCATTCCAGATTTAAAGACCACAGGAAAACTATTGAATGAAACAACAAGAAATAGAACAATACATGAAATGAAAGGAAGCAGACGATTTATTGTTTTGTAAATAGTTTTCATGTGTATTTCAATCTGGAACGAAAAGAAAAAGAAAAACGTTGTACCATGCGGGAGTCGATCTCACGACCTTTGGAACTAAAGGCAAGCGCTTTACCCACTGACCTAAACGTAGGCGTGTTAATACAGCTTGGTTAACTTCTTATTTAAAGAAATTACATCTCATTGTTGTCAATATTGTTGCCACTATCTGGCGCATGCTTTTATATCCACTCATCTAATTGCGTCCATGTGGATGTAATAATCGTTAATCATGTGTGTTTGGTGGGATTTATGATTGTTTTCATATCATGGACACAGTTTCACAGATCACCTGTAAGTGTCGCCAAAGGAACAATAACCACAGAAACGTGCGTACGCAAGGAGGGGAGCAGCCGTGGATTTGTACGTGGAAGCGCAGATATTCCCGTTCATATCAGATTTGATACATACGCCACTTTGCGTGGAAAGTGACGTGCGCAATGTTTTTGTGCGCACGCATGGTTGATACATGAGGCCCCTGATGCTTTTTTGCACAATTTCTACCTAGTAGGTCAATCTATTTTTATTATGAGTGCTTATTGCTTTGATAAAATATCATTTTACATATCAGTGTTCAATTTGTTGTGCTATACAATGAGTTAAACTCCAATTTTATTTAAATGGAAATGTCAAGCTTTTTATACTCAGTTTAATAAATACCTACTGTAATTGGGGCTGTGCACTGC
>JBBPBX010001749.1:0-25059 GCA_038048925.1 Garcialebias charrua | reverse complement strand
CATTTATTAAAGGGGACCACACATTCAAAATTCACTTTTTAATGTTTTTTTACTCAACTTTGGGTATTTACTTCATAAAAAAACAGTCCAAAGGCCAAAAAAATGCACCCAGTGGTTTATTTACTCTAAGTAGATTTATTTTACTGTGATAAAAACGGCTCGTTTTTGAAATAAACTGGAAGTCAATCGCGCTTGTGACGTCACAGGCGCGAGGACAACCCACCCCAACATGAGTCCAGCCCCTCACCTAGCAACCCCTGGTTAGGCTCAACCCATTTCTGTATTAAACACATGACTGTTGTTTTTCATGATTTCATCTCATCTTTTGTTTATATGTTATTAATTTCATGTGTACAGCACTTTGTTGCAGCTGTGGTTTTTTAAATGGCTTTATAAATAAAGTATAATTGTTATTTTTATGTTTTAGTTCAATTTTTAGTGTATTTGCGATCGCTCCAAACGCGCAGCCGGCAAAAATTAAACGAGCAGACCCCCGACGTAGGGACCGGCGTCAACGAGCCCCTCTTCTGGCGCGATGGAGCGGAGCTTCAACTGTGCAGCCTCGCAGCAGCCTGGCAGAAGCCTCGCAACAGCGAGGACCTTCTCTTTACCGATTAATTTACGGGAGACACTTGGTGAACTTTGTGTGTCTTGACTGGAACAGCGATAACTCTCAAAGTCTCCGCGTGCAACGAGCGGAGCTGGCGAAAACCGGAAGAGGAACAAGCTAACATTAGCATCGGATTCGGGTGGTCTCATGCTAAAAGGAGCAGCAAACTGCGGCGCGCTCAGACGGGTTTCGGTAAGTTATCTTAAGCTAACACTAACAGTAAGTCAAATGAGTAATAAAAAACGAGCTAATTTTAAAACAACAACACATTACAGATACTGGCTGTGCAGAGGGCGTAAACAGATCGTTGAAGGGCGTGGACTTCAGAACTTCTATCAGAAACCGGTCGTTCAAAACGAAAGTTAAAACTGGCAGAATTAAAAAGGGTATAATTAATTATCTAAGAATTATTTTGTGTATTAAAATGAATTAATATTGTCAAGATAGCACACAGACATAACATAAAATTTTTAAATACTTACATGTGGTCCCCTTTAACACATAGCTGTAACTGTACAAAATAAATGTCTAAAAAATAAACTATTCACATAAAGTAAATAATAATCCTCTTCAGCTGTGCCACCTTTACACGACATTAGTAAGCATGTGTGAAGCAGCTCGTGAGGGGCTGTGTTTGTATTCAGTGAGGGAGAAGGAAGGGCCGCGTGAAGATGACGAAGCAGACGGGTCGAAAAGGGAGAATTACTGTTCATGGATTTTCAAGTCTTACACTGAGAGTGCTACATTAATAAAGCAGTTTATCACATCGCTAAAGACACTTAGCGGCTAACAAGATGGCTAACTTTAGTCATCTTGTACCACAGTTGAGACTGGGACCGTGTTTTTAACGGTATGATTAGCTGCTGCTTTATTAATGTTGCGCTGTTCCTCTCATAAGGCACAGCACAGCAAAATGAGTTATGACCTGTGGTTTGTTTCAGGGAAGGAGGCGGAAGTCAGTCGGAGCTGCAGTTTCACACACGCTTCATACTCCACTTAAGTGGTGAAAAAGATTTGTAGTGCCGACCTTTTGTCAGGACTTGTTCTCGGTATTGTCTACAGAAAAGTTTTTTCTGCTGCTCATCTGCCAATTTAAATCCAATCCATCTCCAATTTTGCTCAGCTGCTCTTCGATATCCTCTCCTGTGTTTACTTGTTGTAGCTAAACTCCCGCCCACCTGGAGAAGCAAGAATTGGGGGGAGCGTGTGCGGGTGAGGTGCTGGGTTTGAATTCAGTGCGGGAGAAGGAGGGACTGCATGCAGTTGGCGCAGATGGGAGAAAAATAACTACCTACACAGATTTTCAAGTCTAATAGTACCCAATGGGTGCGATAGAGCCATTTTAGCCATCGTAAATTCAAAAACTCGTGATACATTGAGTATATTCGACACATCGCCCAGCCCTACTTCAGATTTAACATTTTATCTAAACTAACAACACAGCAGTCTTGTGTTGCTGTTGACTCTTCCTTATCAGTGGTTCTTATCTTTTCAGATCCTGGAGGCTTTTTCTGGTGACGACAGCCTCTTCGTACATAATTGCAGCCAGCTCATCTCCCAGAGCGATCGAGTCGTTACCATGCCGCAGTACGAGTTCAGACAAATCTGCGACACCAAGCTGGAGAGTATCAAACGGCGAATCAGCAGCTATCAGCAGGTATGGAGACATACTTATGTTGTTGTAAACAAAACTAAAAACAGAGGTGCTGTGCAGTTTTTGGGGAAAATCCATTCATCCTTCTATCTTTGCCCGCTTCTTACTTTTGGGTTGCGGGGGTCACTGGTGCCTATATTCAGCAGTCACTGTGTGAGAGGCAGAGGACACTGTGGACAGGTCTCCAGTCCATCACAGGGACACATGGAGACAAACGAGACAAACAACAATTCACTGTCTCTCACACCTAGGGACAATTTAGTTACTGATCAGCCTAACATGCATGTTTTTGGTCTGTGTATCTGGTGAAAATCCACACATGCACATAGAGAACATGCAAACTCCACCCAGAAAGGCCCCCAGACAGGATTTGATCTGGCAACCTTCTCACTGAGAGGCAACAATTCTACCAACTGAGCCATCAAGCTCCTTTTAGGGAATATAATAATCAGTGTATTTATCAAAATGGGCAAGGTCTACATAAAGGACCATGGTAACTTTCCCAAAGAAACCATGGCTCCCCCCTCTGATATTTTTCTTACAAAGCTCAGTGTTCATTTAACTTATTATGATCTGACACTGCATATGTGTTTTTCTGCTCCCATGGTGCTCCATGACTGAATGAATTATTGCTCACCTCATGGGCTGGTTGTCACCCTCAAACAAAGAATAAGCAAATAGCTTGAACAATTTAAATAATTGGACTCATCAGAGCTGGCCATGCAGCCCTTTAATGAGAGACAAGCTCTAAAACAACATTTTCAGACAAGAGGTTTTGATGCAATGCACAGTTCAGGAAAAATTGTGTTTTGATCACTTAAGGATATCAACCTCTTGCAAAAGCCCTCCCTAAAATTAACCTTTACAGTGCTTTGAAAAAGTCCTCAGACACTGAACTTTTCCACATTTTGTCATCTTACTGTACAACTGCAAACTTTAAAGAATTTTACTTGGATTTTATGTGATAGACCATCACAAAATGGTACTTGTGCTCAAGAAGAAAAGGGAAACATCATTTTAAAAACGTTTAACAAATAAACTCTGAAAAATGTGACAAGCATTTGTATTCAGGCCCCTTTTCTCTGACTTGCAGCTGTTGTTGCATAGATTAAAAAGATAGTTCTACAAAGTGGCTGGATACAAATGCACATCACATTTTCAAAAAGTTCCCAATAAAACTTAGATCCTCACCTTTGTAGAAATGTTCAAGGAGTATGAATACATTTTAAGACCCTGTAAATAACAAAAAGTTGAGCTCTTTACATTTTTTGTTTGTTTATTACTAAAGAAGCAAAGTTTTCTTTGTAGTTTACTAAAATAAAGTTACAAAATTAAGCCACTGCACATGTCATTGTATGTCTTTATCATATTTGTCATTATTTTATGGCATCATACAATTTTTGCCACACTTACACAAAAGCTGCATTGGCATGTATTAAACTTCACCTTCACCCTGCTCTTAATGATTTATATTTTCTCTTTTCCCAGTTTTCCCAGGAGCTAAAGAACAAGGTGTGGCCCCCCTTCAGGCAGGCTGGTGCCCGCCCTCACCCACTGGGCTGCATGGACTTTGTTCCCACAAACTGCCACATCAATTTGATGCAGGTCTCTTACCCCAAAAACACTACCTCAGCCGGCAAGACTTTCAGCATCCGCTTTGGACGCAAAAACTCTATTTTTGGCATGGACCCAGACCAAGGTAGTACCGGTACTAATGGGAATGCATCCCCTGTCAGCTGTGGATATGTCACTGAGATTTTTAAACTAAGCTTCCCTGAGTTTTATGATAATACTTCTTAACCCACCCAGCTCGGTGATCATTTTTACTACTTACCATTTATGTCCTTTTAATTCCTGAGTTACTGCTCACAATAACCCACAATGAGTGATTTGCCTTTAAGACACCATTAACGTCACACTATTCTCAGTTTACTGACATTAGAAATGAATGATATAAGCAAGAGTGCTGCTTTAAACATGTGTAGGAAGTGTGAAATTGACTCACTACTGCTCCTGCTGGAAAGACAAAAAAGAGACTGTTGAAATAAAAGCAAAAAAATAATTCAAGATAAAAAGCTTGGAAATTCTATATGTTTAGATATAAAACATCTGTCTCTGTCATTACAGCCCAGCTTTGTCATGACTGTGCTTGTTATTAATTAAGCATGTTTTTTGTTTAACTGCTGAGCTGTTTCTACTCTCAGCAAAGATGAAAATGCAATACAGCTGTACAGACAAACAGACTGTTAGCATTGCTCGTTTTTATTTTTTCTAAGATGCCGTGTCTTCATTTTTCCTTTAAGCTTCAGCGGTCTGTCAGACATCTGCCCAGCAGTTGTCACTTTCAGACGATCAGTTTTGGTTGATGTTTCAACCTGACTACAACAATATAGAGGAACAATCCTTAGGTTTGCTGCCAGAAATAAATGTGTTACTACCTGTGATAAATAAAAGCAATTCTCTCGTTGACCACATCTGTATAATTTTCAGTGAAAGTGTGGATTGCACATAAACATGGGTGTGTTTAATGTTAGAATTTACACACCGCTTGTCACAAATTTATTCTGTCTTCAAGGTTTTTCAGGTTTTTGCTGCTAAGTTTGGCATTTAACCCAAGAAAACAGATTTGCATCCTGTTTTTGCTCTTCGTATCAGAAGTTGTTTTCGATCAGATGGAAATAGAGACCAGACAACAGTGTTACTCCACCAGTTTTCAACATCTGGGTTGGATTGATTTGTCTGAGATGCAAGTCTTTTTCATTCCATCACCACCATTAATTCATTCAACCTTTATTTATACAGGCTAATTTATACAGCCACAAGGACTCATTTACAAGAGGGCCCTGTTCCAGACCAAACATTTAAAGTACAGACAACAATAACAGTAAACAATGACAACAATAAACTACAGTAAAAATGCAGTTAAAATAAGAGTGTTGTATAAATATCCTGATGCATGCTCAATAATCCAGGTAGAAAAATTTAAAAAAGCTAAGTCTGGTCCTCTGGACATTCCAAAAACAAAACAAAGCAAAAAAATTGTAGAAACGTTTCGTCTTTCGTCTGAAAGACTTCCTCAGTCTGAGATGATGTATTCAGTTCCAGTGTTGTATAAAACAATAAATCAGGGTGCCATAAAACCGGGTGAAATACTAAAAACAAGAACATATCTGCCTTAATTTTTCCATTGACATTATCAAATGTTTGAAACCCCTTAAAGAAATCAAGGTGGACAACTTCAGTTCCTGTTGCAAGGTGTTCCAGGTTGTAGGAGTTGAGTAAGAAAAGGTCTTTTTGCTAAGTTCAGTCCGCACTGAGGGAACGCTGCAAGTAATGATGGCCTGAGAGCGCATGTTGTAACTGCACTGACGGCGTGACATGTAGGAGGGGAAAGAAGAAGGTAGCAGACCAAGGAGGGATTTATAGATGAAAATGAACCAGTATGAGAGCCTCCGTGTAGATCATGATGACCAACTGACCAAGGAGTACAGAGTGCAGTGATGGGTACGGTAGTTACAGCCAGTTATGAATCTTGGCACGTCATGGTAGACGGCATCCAACATCTGCAAGCAGCTGGCAGGAGCATTCATGTAAATAATGTCACCAAAGTCGATGGCCGGTATGAATGTACAGTAGCAATTACAAGGCCTTTTCTGGCATTCAGAGTTGAGATCTACCGGTATTTCTGAAAAAGAAACCCAGTTTTAATTTCAGTTTCTTTATCAAGTTTTCGATATGTGGTTCAAAAGAGAGATGTGCATTGACGAAAATTCCCAAGTATTTGTAAGAATCTGCAAACGCAATAGGATCTAACATTGACATTCTGCTCCTGTCTTTGTCTTGTCCTGTCTCGTCCTGGTCCAGTAGCACAATTGAACCCCATGTCCCACACTCAGCACTGTGTGACCAGTATGGGAGCTCCTTCCTGGAACTGCTCCGGCCTGGAAGTGGACGAGGCGAACGGCAGCGGGGAGCCGACTCTGGATGGAGGCGAGGGTGGGATGGATGGAAGACAGAGCATCTGTGGAGAGGGTGGGCTGAGTTTCCTGCTCAAACAGGAAGACACAGAGACACAGGACGCCTACATTTACTTGTACAGCCGCTTGGATGTTGCCTTGAGGGAAATGAAGCAGTATGTGGCACAAATAGATGTGTGAGTATTACAGCTCATGTTTAAAAAGGCATCGATCCATAAAAATATAATGGTTCTACCTTTAAATACATTTTTGCTGCTTTTTCTACTTCACTGATACAAGTTAAAACAAAAACATGTTTTTTTCTTACCTAAATTTGTTCAGAAAACCTCAGCTTTAACCAATCCATGCATCCTTATCAAATATTGTCATTCCACTATGTGTGCAAACTATTGCCATAGCCTTTATAGTGATACTGTATTCAGAAACTGCATAAAGAAAACCTAGGAGCAGTTAACTCAGACCACCTCCTCCCAAGGCTTTTATTTTGTCAGCTTCTCTTTGTCTGTCTGCCCTTTGCCTTATTTAAAGCTGAGGATTTACAAAAGGAACATTCTTAAGACCCAAAATATTTATGGGACAGGCCCAGTACAGGAACAGGGAGTGAAGCCAGGATAACATCAAGAGAAAAAAAACATGCATTGTATGTCCTTACTGAGGAAGGGGTGTGATAACAGGAAAGAATAGATGTTATTTTAATGTAAATATACCAGTAGTTGGATTTTTTTGGGTGGGATTGATGCACATTTGCATTTAATTTTGTAACTAAAAAAATCTTTCTTTTCTGTAGCCTCTTATCGTCTATCACCGAACCCACACAACTGGAAGCAGAGAGTGGAGAGCCCCCGACCGATGAGTCAAATCAGCCTCCTCCTTTGGCCCCCTGTGAGGATGGCTGTGATCAGGATAAAATGGAGCACGGCGGTATTAAAAAAGTATGCTTTAAGGTGATTGAAGAGGACCAGGAGGACTCTGGCCACGACACAATGAGCTACAGGGACTCCTACAGGTAACTTTCAACGAGATGAGAAGTTGGTAAAAGTCAGAAAATAAGAGTTGTCGTTGTTTTTGGACAAGTTTGAAGTAAACCAATTAAACCACTTGATTAAAAAAGGTGTCACTATAAAACAAATCAAAGTAGCGCCTATATTTTGAACCATGGCCCTATAAAATAAAATAAAATATTTTACCCCATAGATTTGAATTGCTTCCACCCTGCGAGACAAAAAAATTATTCCAGATGTTGGAATTTTAACAAATCGAAGGCTAAACATGGCTTCAAAGTGTCCGGGTCAGATTTGGTTATGTCATTTGCGTATTGTGAGTTAATTCAGGTCTTTTCTGCGCGTGCACAATTCACTGGGCCGAGCACACCAAGCCCCACTTTCCACCACCCACTAAGATGCAGTTATTGGTTGTTGGTGCGGTAGCCTTGTGTGTAATAGAGCCAAACGCTCAGGGCGCGGCCTCCTAACCCACTCTGTCATTAAAGCCAGGCCATGCCACGTAAAATGCAACGACATCATCATAGTAAAATGTAAAGGAAAATGCAAGCTGCTGTGTGTATATACACATGCACACACAAAACAATTTACTAATTGTTTCAAAGGCCAGTGGGGAGGGGAAAAAAACAGTTTTAATGTAGCAGTAAACAACGCTTTGCCGTGAAATGTAAAGCTTTGGTTGGCTAAAATGTGCTGCTGTGCTTTAAAGAGGGTGGATTTTGTTTTCCCTGCTGAGGGAATCAGATAAAGTCAGAGGTGGTGACAGGGCACAGCAGAGGTCAACACATAAATGCCACTGGCTGTGTTCAGTAAACTTTTTTTTTTTTTAAAGCAGCGTTTGTGAAAGAGACACTGATTTCTACATGCACAGACTGTGTGGTGTTTAGATTTGATGCACGTTTTCTCCTAAAAACAACATCTTTGCTGGCAGGACTTTTAGGCTCTGTTTTATACAAAAAGGTGGCTCAAAGACAGAGAAAGGCCGACTTTATTTAGACGAGCAAGAGAGTTCTGTGGAAAAAGTAGTTTAATCCGAATACTAGCACATCGTGTGTCTTAAATCACTGTCTTTGATGTGTACCTGCGCTTGTGGGGCCCTTTTTGGGCCTTTTGTCTTATCTAGACTCGAGTGTATCCAGATTCAGCTGAGGCTGATTACAGTTCATCTTATCTGTCAGATTCTATCCCAAGTGATTGATTCTCCCTGAATACTTAAAATGCCAAATCATCTTTGTTGTCATTACTGTCCCCTTATAAAAAAAAAAAAGCCCTCTAGAATTTATACATTTCATGTGTTGTCTAGTAATTATTGTTGGCCAGTGATCAATCTTTCAAGGAATGCTTGGCCTTCAATTGATAATATTGTACATTATGTTTACAGATGGCATTTCTACAATCAGTGCAGTAAAATTAAATTGATCCCAGCCCTTTTTTATAATTTCAGTACTTTTTTCCCCCATTAAATATTGCATACAGTGATGGAGTATGCAGGATAACAAAGCTGTTAATGAGCTCGTTCAAGGCATAGTTAGTTATCGGTGCGCATGTGAATACATTCCTAACAAACCTCTTGTTTTTGAGTTGTAAATATATTCATATTTAAAATGATCCCCCCGCTCACTAGAAGCAGAATAAATATCTCAGTGGTGCACACACTTCTGGCAGCAGTTCAGCAAAATTAAATTAGGAAATTACCTTTGTGTGTGTATGTGTGTGTGTGTGAGACAAACACAGCCAGGAAGAGTGTGTGTCTCTTGACTTCAAGCCAAATGCAGATGCACATATCCAGATGGGGAATTAACCAAGTTATGCACACTCTCCCCCCAGAGTTTTATTGCTTCAGTGGTCCCACCAACCTACCAGCACAAATACACACTGGTGCACATTTAAATACACATATGAAACCACAGAATTGCAGGGCAGGTGCTATCTGGCCTAGCTGCTGTATTTTTTCTCTCTCGATAAAGCCTGATATTAGTAGCTACTGATGTTGTTTCAGAGCTTATGGTTAGCCTTTTGTCAAAGTACGGTAACTTGGATTGTGAATCATTCAGCACTTCTCTGAGGGGATTTCAACCACGATCACTAAAATATATGTATAATTTGAGTCACATAAATCCTGTACATGCTCACAGTAATCATGTTGAATCATGTAAATGTATGATTGTAAAATGTCAGACAGTTATTGAACAAGAGTGTCTTAGAAAGGCAAAAATTGTCTGTGCATACCGATAAGTAGTCTCAGACGCAGTGACTGCACAATGAAAGTAGTTTGTGTAAAGAACTTTTTAAAGTTTAGGTCTAATGTAATGTATTATTACAACGGAGCTTTAGGGCCACATAAAGAAAAAAAAAATATATATACAGTACTGTATATATACAGTATATATTGCCACGCTAAGAAAAAAAAAAGAACTAAAAGCCGTACAAGAAAAAAGTCAAACAACACTTTTTTTTGCAGCTCTTTTATATACAGGTATATTTTTCCATGAGTCTGATCCACAATGCGACCTGTCAATCAATCCAGTAGTTTGTGTCAGCAAATGACCAATCCGAAGCAAAATGAGTCATAATATTATCAGAACTCTGACACGATAAAGCAGGTTTACTACATTTTAACTGTGGTAAAAGGAAGATTGCTGAGCATCTTGTTAAGTTAGGTACAAAGGTGGGCGCCAGACCGCTAGGGAGCGCTAAAGCGCTAATCCGCTTATAGCGGACCTAAACAATTTGTCAGTGTTACAGCAGATTGACTAACTTTTATAATTCATAAGCGGATTTGCGCTATTTTTATTTAAAATGCAGTACCGCTAATAACTAATTATCTATCAGTAAAAACGAAAAAACTTATTTACGAGCTCTTAAATCAACCGGACGACTGCTAACAGACCATATCCTGTCAGCGCCGGATGTGGTCCGTGACAAAAAAGCGTCCCCCTCAGTCTCTTGGCTAGAGAGAGCGCTCTCTCTATAGCAGTTAGCAGCCAGTGTGTTACTCTGCAGCCTTATTGCTTGTTTTCGAAGAGTCAGACGAAGAGTTTTTAACATGGAGGGTGAACTTATGGATGTTTCTCAGCGGCCTACGCGACGCGTCAGCGCCTCATTTGCCCTCTTCAAAATGGCGACGGCCACAGAAGCAAAGGACTTTACAACAAAACACGGTAAAAACAATTATTTCTTTGCTGAGAAAAAATATATTTCTTAGCTGACTTTATAGCACAAGGTTTTTCTGAGCTTAACCGTTTCACGAAATGGTCAAATCTGCTGGATTTTAAAAAGTAGTTCGCCATTTGCACGTTAGCGTGTTAGCATTTAGCTTCCGCTAGCATTGCTAATACATAAGCGCTTTTGAAATTGCGGACCTAAATAAATTAATAAGTGCTTTAGAAATAGCGGAACTAATTTTTGGATTAGCGCTGCCCAGCATTGCTTAGGTACTGGTTTTACAAATAAGGAGATCTGTTAGCACATCAACATCAGATTATTATCAGTATCAGGACTTTGAACCTGCTTACAGTAAGGTGGTACGCTCTGATGGGCTGCAGCAGCTCTGCAGGTAAGGAACATTTAAAGACTCGCCTACTGGATTGATTGACAGGTCGCATTGTGGCTCCGACTTGTGGGGAAAAAATAAAATAAACAAGAGCTGCAAAAAAAAGTCGTACGACTTTTTTCTTGTAATACTACGACTTTATTCTCATAATTTTATGGTTTTTAATTTTTTTTCTTAGCGTGGCCCTAAAGCCTTGTCGTAGAAATGCAAAAATTGTCTGTGCATACCTATAAGTAATCTCAAATGCAGTGACTGCACAATAAAAGTTATATAAATAACTTTTTTAAGTTTAGATCTGATGTCATATATTATTGGTCATAAGTTCAGGAATTTAATACACATTTACTAGATGCTCCTTGGTGTACACCAAATAGCGGTGGTTGTTGTGAGAATCATTTTATTACTTTTGGTCAGGCATATAGTAAATCAAAAGGGACATATACAGTCAGGAAGATTATTCAGCCACATAATTGCAAGATGTGGCTTTCCAAATCTTGCTAGTGGTTAACGTACTGAATGAACTCTTCTGTTTAACGCATGTTAAGACTGTGCATTTTTTGTCTTTGTGTGCAGTGAATGCAACAGCAACAGAGATTCAGTTTTGTCCTACACCAGTGTGCGAAGTAACAGCTCTTACCTGGGGAGTGACGAGATGGGATCAGGTAACGGACGACTCGTTTCGGCAGTCAAGGTGTCCTCTGATGTTTACCTAGAGGACTTCTTGTATTATTGCTGTCCTTTTGTATACAGTTGCAAACTGTAGCTCAGTCACATTTTCTATTGTTTTGGATTTCAAGCTAAGTGGGTGATTTTTAGATGTTTCATTCATTCAACCTTTATTTAGGCAGGTTAATCCCATTGAGCCTCGAGGCCTCATTTACAAGAGAGACCTGGCTACAAACAAAGAATGATGACAACAGCAACAGTAGATATTCCTCGGACAATCAACAATAGACAATCATAAGAGAGAAATACAGTTTTTTTTAAACAAGTTAAAAAAAAGATGTCAAAGTAGCAAAACAGACAGATCATAAGGCAAATGTAGAAAATCAAAAACAGGAACATGTCTGCATTGGTTTTTGCCAGGATTCCAACAGATTCTTAAAGCCATTTAGAGAAGTCAAGGTCGAGAGCTTCAGATCTTTTTGTAAGATATTCCAGGAAGCAGGAGCGGAGTAGGAGAAGGCCCTTTTGCCAAGCTCAGTCCTCACTGACGGAACACTGCAGGTAATCATGTCCTGAGAGCGCACGCTGTAGCTGCACTCACGCAGAGACATGTAGGAGGAGATGTATGAAGGCAGCAGACCAAGAAGTGATTTAAAGATGAAAATGTACCAGTGGAAGAGTCTGCGTGAGGTTAATGATGTCCAGTTAACCAGTGAATACAGGGTGCAGTGGTGGGTATGATAATCACAGCCAGTTATGAATCTTAGTGCACCATGATAGACAGCATCCAACATCTGCAGGGTGCTTGTAGGAGCATTCATGTAGATAATGTCACCGTAATCAATGGAGGGAAGGAAAGTCACAGATACAAGGTGTTTCCTAGCATTCAGTGTTAGACATGATCTGTTTCTGAAAAAGAAACCCAGTTTAACTTTCAGTTTCTTTACTAGGTTTTCCACGTGGAGTTTAAAAGAGAGATGCGAATCGACCAGGATACCCAAATATTTATAGGAATCAACAAACTCAATAGGGACACCATTTGAGGATAAAATCAGAGGAAGAACTGCTGGGACCGACTTCCTATTTGAAAAAAGCATCCCTTTGGTTTTATCAGCATTTAGGACAAGTTTGAGACAGAACAAATCTGACTGGATGATGTCAAAAGCGGATTGCAAAAGCTGGAAAGCCTTAGCAACTGTTTTAGCTCGACAGTAAACAACTGTGTCATCAGCATAGAAATGTAAGGATGCATCAGGGATGCTCTGACCTACATTACCTATGTAGATTGTAAAGAGGGTTGGTCCTAAGACTGAGCCTTGTGGTACACCATTGTTGACTGTTAAATAACTGGAAGAAGTACCGTTATGTTGAACACATTGCCTCCGATTGGAAAGATAGTTAGAAAACCAACCGATGGTGTGATCAGAGAAACCGATTTCTGAGAGCTTATGACACAGGATGTTATGATCCACAGTGTCAAAAGCTTTAGACAGGTCTAAGAAAAGTGCAGCACAATAGTCCTTAGCATCCAATGCTTCAACAACATCATTCAGAACCTTCAGAGAAGCAGTTGTTGTGCTGTGTTTTTTCCTGAAACCAGATTGATGAAGAGGTAAGATGTTAAATGAGTCCAGATAATTTTTGATCTGAGAGTTTATCAGTTTTTCTAGAACCTTGGCTAAGATGCAGAGTTTAGAGATCGGTCGATAATTGTTCAGTGAGGTGGGGTCACCTCCCTTCAGCAAAGGAAGAACAAAGGCTGTTTTCCAAGCATCCGGAATGGAGTTTTGGCTTATGGACAGATTAAAGATGTGGGTCACAGGGACTGTGATGATATGAGCAGCCAGCCTTAAGAAATAAGGTGGAAGTTCATCTGGACCTGCAGATTTTTTAGGATCAAGATCTTTTAACAGTTTATTTACCTCACTGACTGAGAACGGAGAAAAAGAGAAGGTGTGATTAACTGAGGATTGACTTGTAGGAGGGATTTGATTTGTAGAAGTTTGATTATTAGATGAAGTGGCTGATTTTCCATTTGTAACTGTGTCAAATAATGAACTAGAAGCAACAAAATGTTTGTTGAAACAGTTCAGGATCTCGTGCTTATTTGACACAGGAACAGAGTTAACGAGAAGTTGTGATGGGAGGTCAGATGATTGGGGGATGCCTGAGAGAGATTTGATGGTTTTCCAGAATTTTTTAGGGTCGTTTAGATTTTTGGAGGTCTGAGATAAGAAATAGTTACGTTTTGCAGCTTTGATGGCAGTTGTGCATTTATTCCTCAGCTGCCGAAAATTCAACCAATCAGTGTCTGAGCCTGATTATCTCACTGCAGCCCAAAGATGATCTCTCCTGTGCAGGAGGTCAGCTAGTTCAGGAGTAAACCAGGGGCTGTCACGTCCCTTTATCCTGAACTGGCGGAAAGGAGCGTGTTTGTTCACAAAATAAATGAAACTATTATGAAAATAGTTCCAAGCGGTGTTCACGTCATTTGTTAATACTGTAGAATATCTTGCCAGTCAAAGTGGGATGTGATGTTAGACAGACATTTTTCAGAGTGTTGATTGTGGTCAGATGCTTTAGGAACTCTTCATAACCCCACAACCACATTTTTATTATCTGAGCCAAGTATGTGTCTGCTTTTTATTATTCCCCTGTTTTTATTGGCACTAAACAATCCAGTCTGATTCTGTTAGAATGTTTAATTAGTCTTCTTTCTTATCTATTTTTATGCCTTAATTGGAATTAGAATATATGAAAAGTGTTAAATGCATAGCCCTGTCACCTCTTTACAATTTTCCTCTCCATTAGGCGATGAGCTGCCATGTGACATGAGGATTCCTTCTGACAAACAAGACAAGCTGCACGGCTGCCTCGAGCACCTTTTCAACCAGGTGAGTTATGGTGTTGCTCTACATAAGTGGTTTTTATTTTTAATTATTTTAGAACTTCTATGTTCAGTTGTTTCACTGTAATTTTACCAAGGAGTACATTTCTGCTCTGTGCTGCAGAGCTAAAGCTGTGTGACATCCCCTTGATGTCCTGCTGCACTTCTCTTCTCTACAATTTAAATTTAAATACTGTTAACTTTTTTAAATAAACAATTCATGCTGCATGGATTGTTTATTTAAACTGTTACAGTATTTAAATTTAAATTGTTCATTTAAGGAGGGAGATTGGGAGCAGCCTGGCACATTATGACAAAGTTTACTGAACTTGAACTTAGACTACTGTATCCCTACTTCGCGATTTTTCACTTATCACAGGTGGGTGTGGTCTCTAACACCCACGATAAACGAGGGACTACTGTTGTAGTTAGTAAAGGAAATGTTTAAAATATTTACCGGTAATCTTGAAGCACAAAACATTTGAGTTTACAGACAATCATTCTGAATGTGTTCTGTTTTTGTGCAGGTTGAATCGATTAACGGACTCCTCAAGGGACCTGTTATGACCAAGGCCTGCGAAGAGACCAGACACTTTTACTCTGACCACAACCAGCCAGGTAAACATTTGGTTCAGTGCATGATTTGCTCCTTACAGGGTGGTAAGGTGTCTCATTACACTAATGTTGGGGAGCAGGCATTCAAACAAACACACTGTGGTTTTATGCAGAGTTTCGTCAAACAGACGACTGGACTGCCCGCTGTCGTTACATTATCTACAAGAACATCCAGGAGGACCCTTGGAACCTGCCCAACTCGATCAAGACCCTGGTGGAAAGTCTGCAAAGATTTGTAGATGGTGAGTTGAACATATCTGACTCGTCATACGATCACATACCATACAGTACCAATCATTTATTCTAACTGTCATTCTGTCTTAACAGAGGGAAAGAACCAGCTTCTTCTGGCTCTGCTGAAGTGCACAGGTCAGTGCTAAAATAGATAACGGCTCATATCCAGGGTGAGGCCGTGACTAATAGTCAGTTTTAATTTTCCGTGAAATTACCAAATGAGACACTCTGTACTCTCTTGGGAAACAGGGAAGATGTTATAACTTGAGAGTTTTAATGGGAAGGAGCATGTTAAGAAAAAAAAAGTTTCAAATATGTTGATTATTTGAGTTTTCTTTGAATGTTTAACCCATTCCTGTCCTGCTGCCCTGGTTCTCCCTCACTCCCTAACACCCACTAGCAGCCGCTGCTTTAAAAATAAGATAAACTTTAAGCGATTTATGTTTCTTACAACATACATATTTTGTCCTTTAATCATGCACGGCTAATTATTATTCCACAAGTGACAGCACAACAACAAAGTGTTCAAAAGCAGATTTCGTCTGTGTATGGGAAACATACGCAGATGACAAGATTAGACAATTATTATTATTATTATTATAAAGTAGTCCCAACGAATGCTAATCATATCCACTTTATGATGTAGGGCCGTTTCCTGTTTCTTGTTTTTGCTTAAAACAGTATCATGCCCACTGTTGCAACTTGTGTTGAACTACAGTTTACTAAAGCAGAGTTCTGCAGCTGCAAAACCCTCTAATGAAACGGAGGTTTTCCTACAAAGACGTGCTGCTGCTAATTCTGTTAGCTTTTTATTCATTGATTTTCTCAAGTCAAATGGATCTACATGGACAAGGGTTGCACATATCCTGGCAGTAAAGCTGAGCTCACTTGTAACCATAATTTTCACTTCATTATCCTTTCAAAATAAACTACAATGGCAGAAACAGATGCTGGGACTGAGATTTTTATTTATTTAAATTTTATTAGAGTACTGTAATATGACATTTAAATAGGACACATAATGATCCTCAATATGATTTAATATTTGTAAAATATCACAACTGTTTTATTTTATAATATAAAAGTGTTTTAATTATATTCTGTGTGTTTTTTCTGAAATGACACCTTGTCCAGTTGAACTTCTGTTTCTTCTGCACATATCTTCACTCTCAGCAAAGTAGTTGCATGTTGTTGCTTACACTTCCTTCAGGACTCCTTTAGTTCCTTTATTTCTGACATTATCATGTCTGGCCTTCTCTCCTCCCACCCCACAACAACAGACACGTCTCTGCAGCTGCGACGTGACGTGATTTTCTCCCAGGCAGCGACGGGCGCCTTGTGCACGTTGGCCGAGCAGCTGCTCACGGCCTTGCGGTCGAGGTTTAACAATGCTGGCGAGTATCAAGAAGACAGCAAGGAGACCAGCCGCAAGTGGCTGGAGCAAACATCTGCCATTGGTGTTTTGCTGCACTTTCAATCCACACTCTCTCCACATCTGGTGAGACAATATTTCATTTAACTTGATGTCAAAAACTTATGATCATAGCTTCATATAATAAGGTAAAACGTGTTAAAAGAACACCACCACTGAAATATTGTGCATTTTCAGTTTTTACTTCCTGAATCACAAGCTTTGGGCCAGTGTGACTTTTTAGCTATGCAGCTGTCTCCAGCACTGAAAACTCTCATCCTGGTGTGAGTTCAGAGCTTTTTGTTTGTTTGTCTTCTGGCAGAAAGAGGAGCGGACCATGCTGGAGGACACCAAGGCAGCCCTGTTGGACTTGGACAAAGTCACTGTGTCATTCAAGCAGCTGGAGGACGATTGTCTAGTTGCAAGTAAGAGACTCCATCATCAGCGACCCGGCATTGCCTTTTCAGACCACATAGCTAATGAACAGCTGGAAGATTTGACCAGATTCAAATAAACTTCTGTTTTACGGATGTATGGAACTTATTGATAATTACAGGCTGAGAATTCCTTGAGGGAACGTGTATCGCTCTTCACCCTTTATGCCAGAGTTTTAGACTGTTCATCTTATATTGGGGAATGACAGAGTTGTAGCCATTTTGGTCAAACCTTGAGAACGAAGGTATGCAGCTACTACTAGGCCTGTTACAATAACATATTTTGCTGGACGATTAATTGTCTCAGAAATTATTGCGATAAACGATAATAATGTTTGAAATTTGACACTAATCATTATTGTCAAATTTAAGAAGAAATGTTGGTAAATTTTTGTGTGTAGTACCTTTTTTTGACCACAGGATGCCAGTATAAGACTTTTTTTAACCGAAGGATGGATAGTGAGGGAGCGAGCTGCGTGTCTCTTTAAGAAAAATGGGAGGGAGGCCCCTTGATGTGACATGAGCTGTCTCTCGTTCCTGCCTTTCAGTTCTCAAAATAGCGGACACTCTGTGTGGTTGAGCTCTTTAGCATAACATTTGTCACACAAAGATTTTAATTTAAAAAAATCAGTAAACAAGTTCTCAGCTTCTTTTTGCAAAGAAAAACAACTTTTTACACAAAGGTACGGATTTCAACCGTGAATTTTGGAGCTTCGACAAGACAAAGTTTTTTTTCCCCAAGATCGGCTTGTTAGCTTAGCTCGTAGCTTAGCTTCTCAGCTTAGCTGCTTTTAATGATCCAAAAACGCAATTTTGGACGGTTAAAATGGATTTTAAAGGGAAAAGAGAAAGGGAGGGGTCAGTGAAGAGAACCGAAGTTGAGCTTTTTGTCATCCATTGTCTTCAGTAGAAAGAGAGAGACACAAAGGAACGATAAAGCTGATAAATGAAAATGAGGTTGATAATTTTCATTTATCATGTGATTAATTGATTTATTGTTTATCACGACAGGCCTAGCTACTACAACAACTAATTTTAGCTAAGTACTGTATCTGTAAAATGTACTTGAGTTAAAACCAGTTTTGTGTTGACTAATGTTGAATGGTGGCCATCTTGATTTGGATTGACTTCAGAATGTAATCAGACGTATACAGGTAGTCCTCGACTTACGACGGAGTTCCGTTCCTGCGCGGCGGCGTAAAGCGAATTTCGACGTAAGTCGGAACATACGTATATACTGAACCATATACGTACAGTACCAAGTATTCTACCAAGCACTAAGCCTATCCTAACAAAGTACCCTACATAATTATCAAAAACCACATATATTTGGGAGCCATAATGAAGGGAAAAATAGTTAATTTCCTACTGGTATGCTGGTGAAGCCGTTCCTCCGTCCCTCCTCCGAATTCTCTATTGCGTTTACGTCGTAAAACCGCCGTCCAGCTTGGTCCATCTGCCGTAAAACCGCCGTCAACCTCGGTTTAGAGCATTTACAGTAAGGTCTGTTAGCATGTTAGCTCGTTGCTCCTCCAAGATCTGCAGCTGCCTGTACTTTTCCACTGCTTCGCGCTGGTTCTGCAGTCAACTTCGGTCCATACGTAGCGTCTCCGCCTCTTTATTCCTCTGCCCATAAAACCAGAAATTGCGTAACTCGGCTTTTCAAAATAACCTTTTCAAAATAAAAGTATTATTCTTTTTTTTTTTTAATTGGGAGATGCGTTGTAACCGCGAAACGTCGCAACTCGAGACTTTCTGAGTTTCATTCAAATCTGTGGTTGTTCATGGGATATTTTGATAATAAACACATGAACACACACATGCACACACACAAACATCACTTAAAATGTGCCAGTCTGTTAGTTTTTATTTTATTTTGTGAAAGGCTTTTACAAAGAGTCAAAACAACAACATGCTGCTACATAATTTGTCTTTAAATTGAGCAGAACATGGAGCTTTTTATATCTTCATTATCTTTTTGCCACTGATAATATGATGCTTTTTGGCGGAGTGTGATGGACTTAATTTATCGATCAGAAACACTTGCACATGTGTACTTGAAGCTCCCTTGGATATAAAGCATAAAAAAAGTATAATAATGTAAAACGGATTCAATGTTTGCGTTACTTTTGATTTGGACTTTAGGACAAAATACTTATTTTTGAGTAAGAATTGTGGGGTTCCATTGTGGTTTAACGGATGATGCACCCAGTTTGTTTAAATTCAACATTGTTGGCGTGTTCAGAAACAGTCTACATGAATTTTAAAACTCTGGTGAAATTGAGCATTTCAATAACCTTCGGTGTTTGTATTCATTGAAAGTACCCGGGTTACAGGAAGTCTTAAAGCCAACGGACACAAAAGATGGCTTCATCTTGCATCAGTGCTCTTTTCAACATCCTCAATATGGTCAGCAAAGATTGCTGCTCAAAGGAAAAGCACTTCAGGCACTTCCTTTTTTTTTTTTTTACCAGGCAAAGATGCGAATTAAGCAGAACTGGGCTTTTCTAGATTTATGCTTAGCTGCAGAAAGTAGGCTGTATACAAATGTAGAGAGCAGTGCTCTTAACATGTTGCTGTAATTTGTTATATTCTCTAGCAGTGAGCGATTTGCAATGATTTATAATAATTTTATGTAGAAATTGTTTTTGAACGAGCTTCCCTGCTGAAGTAGCAGATCGTCTCAGACTGCTGCAGTGCAGGTGGGTGGTCTGTGGCGTCAGAATAAACTGGACAGTATTGATTTGCTAATAGCATCAGCAGTGAGCTGGGAGATGTTGGTACAAACATGTAACCCCCACACAGTGTGAGGAACGTGCATTCAGTCTGAAGCAACCAGAAGATTCTGGCTCGATGAGTTTTCTACAACTGAGCTGACACTCCAAAGGTCTCGTGGTAAAAATGATTGCTTCCATTTTCTTAGGACTGATAGATAAATAAATGCAGATAAGGTGGCCTTCGTCAGCCGGGGGAGTGGGATTCAGATAACACACAGATGTTTTGGGTACAAGCAGAACATAATGACATCTACCTTGAGTCTGTGTTGGTCCAAAAATGGTTCTGAAAATGTCCAAATTATGTGGCCACACACCGATGGAACGTACCTGTGTAAAAATCCCAGAGATCTGATCCATTCTGCCCAAGGCAACTGAGTCTGGGTACACAGGCAAGAACCAAGCCATCACAAAGGCAAGCAGCGTGATCGGGTCTCAATTTGCTGCAGACGACTTCCTTAATTGTAGATAAAACCAGCAACCAGCTGAATCCAAAAAGCAGGAACCAGTTATCATGAATCCAATTAAATGTGCATCCTTTAGATCCACAGATGACGGCAGAGATGGATACTTCATCAAGTCTTGAAGTCGATGAGATATCCAGCTGAGCTGTGTGCATGCCAACAGGGCAAAAATCTTGTCAATAGAGTTGATCGTCCATGATATCAGATCCATAATCACTTTGTGTTCGAGAGATGAGTGCAGAGGAACTGCAGACAAGACAAAGAGCCATGCAGGGAGAGGAAAAGACGGGAGGAAAAGGAAAAGCTGCCGCTTGCAACCAGAGCCAGGCAAAAATAAAGAAGAAAAATTATTATAGAAGAAAAATTACCATCTACAACAAATCTATCAACAAGAATATTATTCAGGGATGTGCCGAAGTTTTAGTCCAGCTGAGTGCTTCGTAATTAGTTTCTTAAAAAAACACAGACTTTCTTGTAATCTTTTAAGCAATCATTGTCCAGGCTCACAATCTCTTTTTTGATTATTTATTTGTATATTTATTTGTTTTTAGAGTGGGTGGGAGTATTGTCATTCCCAATGTTTTGATCACCTGCTACGGAAGGTGCCAATGCTCATGCAAGATCTCACAGCATCACTTGAGAGATCACATGATGTTTACAAAGTTTGACCAGAACAGCTACAACTTCATCACTGCTCAGCATGAGATGATCTTAGTTTAAATCTGTATGAAGAGTAGTGGGAGATATGCAATAACTTGGATCAAATTGTGTTATAGTGACATGCTCGTAGTAACAAAGCAGCTGAATATAAAATTTAAAGTTTATTTACTTGTCTCCTATGTGAAAACACAAAACTGTTATATCTTGAGTTTAGAAGCCCTTTTATGCTAGAATGAATCGGCATTAAAGTGCCTTAAACACGTTCTTTAAATGGTAAGATATAAAGACAAGACTTAAAGTTGGTAAAGAAAAGAAGTCAACATCTAAAAAAGTCATTTTACATTTGTCCCTTTGAAGGGAGATCCAAAGAACAGTTTCAAGACCATGATCTCACACCATGAAAGTAGAAATCAACCTCTGTTAATCACGTCACCTGATAAATTTTCACAAAATGTACATGTGTAACTGTAAAAACAAATCTGATGTTAATTTAACAGAGGTTTCATTGGAGAGCAAAGTAAAAAAAATAAAAATAAATAAAGATCAAAAGTGGTACAAACAACTCAAACACGGTTTACTGCCAGACATGTTGTACTTTGAGTGTAGCTGTGTATAAGACATTTTCATCCAGGAGTTCAGATCTCCCATGGTTATGATGTCTCTGCGTTGCAGACACACCTGTATGTTACCAGGTGGAGGGCAGCCGACATGCCCTGAAGGTCACCATGTACCTGGACAGCTGTCACTTCAGTGAGCTGCCCAGTCGGCTGAAGAATGGAGGCAGCCTGAGGATCCAGACCGTCCTCTTCACCAGAGGTAAGACTGAGTGAACTGATACTGGAAATATCAGCAACATGTGCAGCTGGATTATGTTTTTCTATACTCTGTAAAATTATTCAACTTCAGGACCAAAGCGATACATTTTTAGACTTTCTCTGAGTATTAACATTGTTTTTGACAAAAAATAATGTAGGCTATTTAGCTGAAATGCATCTGAATTGCTAAATCAGTCAAATACATTAGGCACAAAGATTTGACTCCTTCAAAAACACTTATTGTGTCATGCATTCTTTCAACCTGATGCCCAAGAAGTACATCTGCTGATTGCTCTAGGTGCTTTTATTCGGTTAGGCCAAAGCCTGTTATTGGACTCTCCCACTTTTGCACTTTCTTTTGTTCCTTTTAGTTCTCCATCAGGATCATTCTGAGAGCATTATGCTTCTTGCCAGACTGCCAAATAGCCATTCATTTTCCATACATAAGTGCTAACTGGAACTCTAATTCAATGAAATGGCTCATATTGTTCTCACATCAGCTGAGTTGTAGAGTTGCAGAGCTCTGTGGAGGAACATCGCCACCTACTGGTAAAGCTACCCACATGTAGAAAGAAATGTCCTGATGTCAATAATCCAGGGAGGAGGGGCTCTTATTTGTTGAAACATTTCAATTTTTTATCCAAAAGTCTTTTTCAGTCTGAGGAGTGCACATGGAACACTGATGGTGGCTGCAGTCAAAAGTTTTTCTGCACTAAGAACAGTTGCTGGTACAATAAATGGAAGAGAGCAGTGTTTTTTATGCTACTCACCATTTTTCAGCACGTAGGAGCAAAACAGAGCAAATCCAGGGTCCTAATAGACGATAATGATGTATTCACCAGTTTGGATGTAACTGTGATCATGCAGACACTGCATGCATGATTAATGCATGCAGTGGGGGGCCGTGGTGTAGTGGTAATGGCAGTCGTCTCCCGATCGGAAAGTTGGTGGTTCGACTCCCGGGACCCGCACCATGTGTCGTTGTGTCCTTGGGCAAGACACTTAACCCTGAGTTGCTCCCGGTAGGACTGGAAAGCACCTTGCATGGTAGTCTGCCGCCACCGGTTTATGAATGTGTGTAGCATTCAATATATGTGTAGCACTTTGAGATTTTCAGTAATGAAAAGTGCATTATAAATTGAATTAATTATTATTATTATTATTATAATGCAGCAGAGTCTGGGATCAAAGTTGCCTGATAAATTATTATGTGTTTTTTTACCCTCTGCTTTTCTGTGCACACTTTCAACACCTCATTTTACAACACGCTCACTCAGCACATATGACAGTTTATCCAATCCGATCCAACTTTGTTTATAAAGCACTTTAAAAACACCCATACAGGACCAAAGTGCTGTACAGGCAAATAAAAAGCGCAAAAAGGAATAAAATACAAGAAAGAAAAAAAAAGACATGAACAGCAATGCAATAAAAATTGAAACAGTAAAAAGAGTTTAATAACAACAATAAAATCAAGATCTCACATGGTGTCAAAAGACTTGGGGAAAAAAGTTTAGGTCAAAATACTATCATTTTACAGCGACAGAACTATACTTCATCATTTCTTATCTGGCAACCCCATTGACATGGAAACTACATTCATGTCATTTCATGTAAACCTGCTATTTGTTTATTACTCCCCAATAAACATTGAAAAAACACAGCCTCGGTCTCCCCGATGACCTGTTTAGCAAGCGGATAAAAGATGCACTTCCTTTTATGTTGAAAAACCAAACTCCATCCACACTTTATGTTCCAGCTCTGGAGCGTCCAGAAGGAGTGTCCCAGCAGGACTATACGGACATGGAGGAGTTCCAGCAGCGCATCAACGCTGTATCGCTAGAGAGGGTGAAGGCATACTACCGCAGACTCAGGTACTTTGTGCTTCACTGCATCGCAGCTCCTCAGAGGCTTCAGCAGCACTCTAAATATTTCACTTTAAAAGAAACACTTTGTTGAGCTGCGTAACCTACCAAACCCACAACAATCTGCTTTACATTTTTTATTTATGTTGAAAGACTCAACATTTTTCACAGTCAGACCATTTATCATTCGTCCTTTGTCATCTTTAAATTTTCAATTCTACCCAAAAAAAAGCAACATGGACTGATTTAGTCTCAATATTTACTGTAGTTTGCATTTTACCACACTTGATTTGTGGTATTTTATTAAACTTTGATTTGACAGGTGATCGTGTTTTAGTTTGTTTTTAAGCAACACTTTATTTCAAATGCAGTCGAAAAAAATCGAAGATGTCATCTTCTTTTTAAAGTTTGCTGTTCAAAGAATTAGTTCCAAATCATCTGGTTCTTAACAGCTATGATAAATATGTAAATACCACCTCTCCGTGTACAACACAATGAATACACCTGAGTTCATTTCACAAACTAAGCTCACCCTTACACTTGGCATGTAAGTTAGAAAAGGAAGTAGCAGCCAGATGCTGCTAATCAGATAGCGCTGGTGTGAGAGCAGATCCTCATTCTATAAAGAGGACAGTTAGTTTTGAATGAGCTACAGTAGTCCTTCACTTATCGCACGGGTTACGTTCTAGACACCCCCACAATGGGTGAAAATCCACGAAGTAGGGACATTATATTTGTTTATACTGTATGTATTTTAAGGCTTTATAAACTCTTCCCACACTCTTGCATTGTTCTAAGCTCTCTAAATGCTCTAAAAGAGCACAGTGACAGAGAGCAGACAGCCGGATGCTACGGTTACTGAGCCCCGGGGGTGGACTGGTCATCAGGAGCACCGGGTCATTGCCTGGTGGTCAGTGATCGCCGAGGGGGACTAAAGGCTTGGTTCGGGTCGCGCTTGATAATATTAAATAAACAATCCATGCCCCTCGTGTGGCTCACTTGGGTATAAGACAGACACCACCACCACCCCCCGCCGCCCCTAACTTTCTTTTTTTCGAGGCTGTCTGTTGTGCGCCCGCCTGTTGTGGGTCTCTGGAGCACAATGGGGAAGGACAGACCCTACCCCGCCCCTTCCTTTCTCTTACTCTGCTGTGACAGACACCCTCTAAAAGAGAAAGGAGGGGGTGTGGTTGGTAGTTTGGCTTATACCTGAGTGAGCTGCGCTCAGCCACTCTTTTTAAAACTGATTCACTCTTATTTTTCCACCTAAGCATTTTCTTTGCTATTCTACATTTGTTCATCTGATCTGTTCATCCCTGCTCCCCTGCCCCTCCTTTCTCTTTATGAGGCTGTCTTTTACAGCAGTAAAAGAGAAAGGAGGGGGTGGGGTCAGTCTTTTCCCATCACCTCTGCTGTGACAGACAGCCTGAGGCGGGGGG